>VXBJ01006628.1:939772-1005348 GCA_013400055.1 Nycticryphes semicollaris
GGGGGGGCGGAGGATGACGGAGGGAGGGAACCCAAAGTCAAATCAATAAAGCTCATGAACTTCTTTATAGCAGCGGTCCAGTGTCCAAGTCGTCTATAGCATCTTTCTCAGTTGGAAAAGGTCCCAGCACTTGTAAGGTTCTCTCCTGGTGGAGGTGGCCTGAAGGCTCTTGGGAGTGAAGCCAGTAACACCCAAAGGTGTTGCAGTGGCCTGTGGCAGAGGTCTGCATTTACCTGCTGTGTTGTGGGGTTGCACTCTGAGTCCTTGTTTGTAGAAAGAATGAGGAGATGGGGAGAGATGATTCGCTGGCTGTTTGCATTCATGAGTGCCTAAATTCCATGCCTGTCAGCAGGGATCTGGCTGGGGAGCAGCAAAGGATCTCTACAGGGGCCATAGGTCTTGTTCACACCGCAGTCCCTGGGCTAACTTCAGGACATGTGGAGCTAATATTCAGCTAGGTAGCTCAGGCAATGCTATGGTGTGTACGTGGTGGCACAAAATTTGGCAGGGAGAAGTATCTCTAACCTTTCTCCTCCTGCCTGACAAGCAGCATCTGCCCTGGCTACCTTGCTCCACCATTTGTGGTGTTTTGAAACAACTTGGGTAAGAAAAGTGTTCTGTGTATAGGCACTGATGAATATTCCAAATGAATGAATGAAAAATGAGGGGAAAAAAACACAATAACAGAGATGCTTAACGTAAAAAAAAATGAATACTTCTTGTAGATGATGTAGTGACATCTGCTTAACGGAGGCATTTGCTGCCTTGCCTGGGCCACAGGCCTGGTACCGAAGGAGCAACACACCGTAGGCAGGGCCAGGCTTTGCCCTTTGTACTGTTTTGGTGGAAACTTCTTGATTTCCTGTGGCTGCAGATAGCACTGGAAGACTGTACAGGGAAAGTGCAGGTTGTGAACTACTTCTCTAACAGCTATATTTCCTCTGACTTTCTGTGCAAATTCAATAAATAATTCATTAAGTGATTGTGGCTGATAGAGCTTTCTTCTGTGCTTGCAATGACTCAGATATCGCTTTTATCTTTTCTAAGTCCTAATCTGTAGTTAGAGAGTGATTTCACTTGTTCATTGAAAGCCATAGCACTGGAAATTTAAAACTTGGATGCTTAAGCAAAAATTATAACCAACTTAATCAGATTGTGGTTGATCTGAGAAAGTGCAGTGATGGAGAAGATCCAGAGAGTCACATCCATGCGTGACCAGGGAGAACTGCTGTAACTGGGCATTCCCTTGGCATGGAGGAGTCAGGCTGTAACCGGTGGTGACCCCATCCACCAAGATGTCCCCACTGGGGAGTCTGTCCCGTCCAGCAGGTAGGTTTGGGGCAGTAGTTATTTCAGCTGCAACTACTAAATCTACCTGCAATGATGAATCAGCGCACTTCATTACAGTAGTCACTCTCACAGCCATCACAGTAGTGCCACCAGAGAAGCGTGCCATTGTTGGCCGTGAGGAAAGTCGCCCTTCAAAACTGCACATTACAGCAGGAAATGGGCCGTTTAACAGCACTGCTTGAACCTGCCAAGGATGATTTTTTTCTAATTCACGATGAACTGTTTCCAATAAAGAAACAGAGAATATTATAATTCTCCTATTTTTCAGAAAAGCAGACGAGTCTTGGAGGAGGGTACTCTTGCAGGTCCTGTATTTGCTATTCCCCTGAAGACTTCAAGGGAAGTATGTGCAGAGCTGAAAAGATAGCAGAACTTTTCTGTTTCCTTTCAACTGCTTGCTGCAGAGGAAACCACAAGGACTTTCTTCTTATGTTGACTGCTGTAATGATGTGCTGTACTATTGAGCTTCCAGGTCTAACTGACATGGATCAATTATTTGAGTTTGATGGGCCACCTGCTCAGGAAACTTCTGTAGTATTCATAAAAGACCTGGCAGAGCTGTCCTGGCAGGAGATACTTTTATATTCCCTCCTGTGAAAGTGCTGTCCGGGTTGAATTATAAAATGAATCATTGCCATGCTGGCAATAGGATGTTGTTTGGGTTTTCAAGTTTCAGGGTATGACTTCCTCACTGTGCAGTACTGGAGAGATAATTAGCTTAAAGTATGTGCTGAAACTTGAGGCCAAAATTATATTTTGCACAGAAAAGCTCCTTTGTGATAGAAACGCTCACGTATGTGTCAATGAAGGGTGATGCCTATAGATTATTGCAGGGTTTCATCTACAGCTTAGAGTTGGTAGTGTCAGCTGTGAGAGCTGTATTTCTGCAACAGCTCAGTCAGCTTTTATCAACACACTCCCCACGTGAAATAACATCCCTCAGCCGTTCATGTCCTGCTTCTCTGGGTACCCAACTGCACATGCTGCTCCTTCACAGCCACTTCCTCACCGCTTGCTGGGTGTAGAATGGGAACCTGCAGCACCTTTCTTTATTCAAGAAGGAGATGGGTTTGTTTCTGAGTGGTTATACTTTCTGTGTGGTCAATGCTTAAGTGAAGTTAATTAAGAATGTGTTTAATTGCTGGGGCAGAGTTTCTGACAGCTCCCCAACACGTTTCTGCCAGCACTGAAATTCTTTGGCAATTTTTTTTTTTACTATGAAAGGGTTTGATTGCCTACCTTTTCCTGTGGATTTTCACTGACAACAACACATGAATATTTTAATTTTATTTTGTTTTTAAACATCTGTTTTTAAACCAAAGAGACATCTGTTTAGGATTCTTTTCATTAATTTTAATAACAGATTTCACTTTTTTTCTGGCTAAGAAAGTAGTCTGAAAACATACAGTCATATTGTTTGAATGTGTGCCTGCTCTCTGCTTTCTGTCCTTTCAACATTCAGTCATGTAAAAGATTGTGTTTTGATTCCTGTGAGCAACCTTATGTCTGGAAGGCTCCCTTTGCAGGGTATCTTCCTGTGCAAGGCGTAGTGGCAGGTGTGGAAAAAAAATCCCTGAATACTTCAGTCATCTCATGATATGTGGTATTTGTATTTTGGAAGTTGCAGCATGTGGAGATCAGACTCCTTTAAAACACAGAAGTGGAAATATTTATGGGTTTAGGTGTTTTTTCATCTTATTCAGCTTTACTTCAAAGAAAGTGAAGAAGTGTATATGGTGTATATATTGCTGGTTATTTGTTATTTTCCTGGGGAAAACAACAGTGTGACCAGATTCCATTTTGGCTGCGCAATGTTAAATCAGTGCAGACCTGAAACCACGTTAGTATTCCTGACATTTCATCAAAGTGCTGATTTGGCAGCTCTTGACATTTGGATCAGTGACTAAACTTGTTTTTCTGTTGATAGGAAGTCATCTGCAGTTATAGCAAAACATGGCTCCTGGACCTGACAGATCTTCCTTTGCATTGAAAATAAATCCCAACATCACAAGGTCATTTGAGATCTGTCACTGGGAAAAAGATTTTGCTCTTAACCCTTATCTGGGTCAGTAATTCTTTATCTTTCTGTGGTCTTTACTTTGGGTTCTGAAAGTGCTTTATAAATATTAGATAGTATTAGATCATCTTTCTGCTGAGTTTAGTAAAACAGTATTTCCTTCATTCCGTACTTCAGGCTCGGAGAAATTAAGCGACTTGCCCAAAGCAGTCTATGACAGAGCTCTGGATAAAATTAATGCCGCTACCAGATTGGCCTTTCTGTACTGGGGTATTTACTAAAAGGATGTATGAACTGCTTCTACTGATAACAAGTTGAAATAAGATATAATTACGCTTTATAAACAAGCTCAGCAACTGACAGGAGGGAGAGAGACTTATTGTTAAAGTTCAAGGAGAGTGCGTAATTTTTCCCAGGAAAAAGCAGAAAGGGTTAGACCATCCGGCTGCTCCCTGTGCCACTGGGGACGGAATGGAGGCATGAGCACAGTCCTGTGTGGTTACGGCCATTAAGGAGTGTTTATATGGCCAGTTTGAAACACCACATGGCGTAGTCCTAGCCCACCTCTCCAGCACGTTTCTAGAGAACCTGAAGAACGGCATTTCGTGGTGAGGCTACTAGACTCCTTTTGTCATGGAAAGGCAGAAAAAGATCCTGAAAAGGCTGGCTTTATTAATCACATGAGTCTAATCTCACATACAGTCGTCTACATAATAGTTGTATTACATGTACTCTGTTCTGACTTCACCTTAATCAGCCTCCTTATTGATGCTTGATTGGCAATTTTGCGATGTGGGAAGGAATTCAGCTCAGCACTGGGTCATGGACCTGGAGTGAATGATTTCTCTCAGCATGAACGTATTTTCTTCTGTAATATATCACTTTTGCACCAGTGATTCTCTACATGACCTCCTTGCTTTTGATTTCCTATTTGCAATATCAGCTTTTTCAGGCAAAATCAATGATGAGCAATATAATTAATTTTTACGTGTTTTAATTAAGTTTTCAGCTGCTCCAGTACTTTTCATTATATTAGCGTGTTCTCTTGCTGCAATCGAACTTTACAAAGAAAAACCTGTTGATTAAATAAAATATTATTTTAAAATTCCCCCTGCAAGTTGTTAAATGAACTAAAGTTCAAGGATTCAAAGTGAAGATAGCAGTTATTGCACAAAGAAATGTCAGGTAGAGCAAGGTATTTAGAAGGTCTCAAGAGCCTACAACAGCTTGAAGTGGATTCTGCCATTCCTACAACGGTTTGTGTGTCTGATGCCATTTTCAAATAGCTGTAAGGCAGCACGGTGGGTGTCTTGTTGAGATCTGGAGTCCCCAAGATGCTTCTGAAGGTCTGTGTTAAGGTGCACACCAAAAGGAGGGCACCAAGAGAGGAAGAGGGAGTTGAAGCTCCCAGCTTGAAGACTAGATATAAGGAAAAAGTATTTTATGATGAGGGTGGTGAGACACTGGCACAAGCTGCCCAGAGAGGTGGTAGATGCCCCATCCCTGGAAACGTTCAAGGTGAGGTTGGATGATGCTCTGAGCAACCTGGATGGGTCTCATTGCAGTGGGGTTGGACTAGATGGCCTTTAAAGGTCCCTTCTGACCCAAAGCATTCTATGTTTCTGTAAGATGACTGAATCTTTCTGGGACCTTTCCTTGGGGCAGTGCTGCCTCTTTGCTCTAGGAGTTGGTGCTGGGTAGTGGGACGGAGCTCTGCTCCATGTATAGCATGACCAGCACTGGCAGGTTCCCAGTGCAGGGTGGCAAATGCCATTTTTGTAGGACACCAAAGTGGAGTTTGCCTGGTAGAAGATATTTTAATCCTGGTCATGAGGCTAACAACACTTTGTAACTTGTCACAAGCTGAATTTGCAGGTTGAACTGAGATCATCAATATGGGATAATACAAAAAGCTTGGAGTTCTTGGCAACTGTTGAAACTCTGTGTTGCAGAAATATAAAATATTGAACCTGCTGCTAGACAGAAAAAAAAAAATAATAAAATGATGGTGCCTTGATTCTGCCTGGGTTTTTTATAGAGGAGCTCATCTTACTCTGGTAAGATTAATTTCACTGGTAAATGAATCTGTTCATTGGTTTCTTGGGTAGAAGACAGACGTTGCTTAGCTGTTGCCTGTTTAATTATACCCTGTAATTTTGATTGACAGTGGAACGTGCATTGAAAAGCAGCTGGAAATATCTGTCAGCTAGTTTAGAAACTGGTGAGGAGTCTGTCTCCTGCAGCAGCTGCTTACTCTGCTGAATATAGCCCAAGTGAGGGGCTGATGGACGGATGGAGGAAGCAAGTAGCCTTCACCTTGTTTTGAGTGGTTGGAAATGAAACATCTAAGCAGTGCTACAGCTATTTTCAGCAAACACTAGATTTCTTCTCCAAAATTAAGGGTTAACCATGAAGAGCTTGTGTTTTTATACAAGGCATTAATCGGGATTTCCTGTTTGATGCAATGCATGTGAGGATGCTTTTATTGTGTTAATTCAAGATTCTGGTAGTGCATTTGGCTTTTATGTTTGTTTTTTATAACTGATGCTCAGTATTTCAGCAAATTGTGTGAGAGTCCGAATCATGAAGGTAAAGACACTCTCGGTGACTTCTGCAGGGCAAAAAAAGAGTAACAATGAACACATTCAGTTGAAAGCTGTGAGCTGTAAAAAGAAAAATATTGAACTTTACAAAGTTAGAAGCCATTAAAAATGTCCAGAAGACATTTTTGTGCAGAAATGAGCTGGTGCTTTCAAGGCCACCAGCAGTACCATCATATTTGCCTTTTCTTATCCCTCATCTTCTTTGTCCATGATGTTCTGCTGTTGCATTGCTGTTCTTGTTCCTTCTCTTCTTGATCACACTGGTGTTATGGGGGAGAAAAAGAATGAAAAGCCTATGAGACTATAATCTTTTTGCTAGCAGTTGCTATTTCCTTGCTCTGGGAGGTTCATCACAGGAAAGTTTTCCCAGTGGTGAAAACAGGACATTTTTTCATTTTTCCATGTCTGCTGAGGAACTGTGAGCCAGTGACCGGTGAGTCAATACCAGAGGCTGATGGACATGGAAACTTGGGGAAAGGGTTAGTGAACATCACCAGCTCAGCCAGCTTGCCCAGGTCAAGGCAATACAAATAATCATCCCTTCTTTGGCCAGCACAGCTCCAAGGTCTGTTGTTCAAAAGGGAACAGAAGATGGGTGTATGTTCCTTTGCTGAGGTGCTGTCATCAGGTCTGGTGCAGGAGGAAAAGGGGACTGGAAGCTTTGGGATCAACACTGAGGCAAGTGGCATGATGTGCTGTTGGCAGCCAAATTACAGCTCTGGCCTTGACTGCAGCTCTCAATTTCAAAACTTTTAAATGGGCATGAAGAGCCATACAAAATAAACAGGATTCTTCATTCAAAAGAAAGAGTGTAGCTTACACTTACAAAGTGATTTAAATAACAGTCCTTTTAGCAATGTCTGTGCAACATGACTTGGGTGATTTACCTTATAATGGCTCAAAGCCAAGAGCGTAATGAAATTGTGAGCAGAAAAAATTACTCTAGTGCTTTTTCCCTTTTGCTATCTGCTGATTTATTGGAAATGTCTTTCCTTCAAATAATTGTGTCATTAACCCTTGTGCTGCCAGCAGCCTGGGAAAGAACAGACAGGCAGTTAATAGTGCTTCAGAAGAGAGAGGAGAGCCAATAGGCTTAAGTGTGGTTGCTCTCTGTGTTTGCAGTTTTGGAGGCAGGGGGGGAAATAAGTTCACGGTCTCAGGCATAACTGTTTCGCTGGGGAGCTGGAAGCTTAAAAGCTCAACAAATAGGAAATAAATGTTTTGTGATAGCATGTCAGCTCTTCTGACACGGGCTATTTAAACCCTAGACTTGTACTATGATAATAATGAGATATTCCTCCCCGCTGTTAATTCTTTGCCCAGTTTGGGACTGCCTATACCTCCTTTCCAGTTCAGGAGCATGGGTTTGGATCGTCAGTGACTAAATTTCATCAGTGGCTACATCCTGCTAGTGCAGGTAGAGATGAGACAAAATTCAGAGAACAAGTACCAAGTTAATGTGGCCCTTGTAATGCCTTATGGCTGTTGTCTCACAGAGATCAAAGGACAGAAGGAGGAGGAGAACTCAGCCCTGGCAGGAAGGCTTTGCTGTAACGCACTTGCTTCCAGCTCTCGACACAAAAGCCTGGCTGCCTGCAACCCTTTTTTGTAAGAGACAGAAAATAAATTGCTGCTGTTGAACATTTTATTTGCACTTGCAGAATATTCATCCGAGAAGCAAAGGAAGCACCAGAGGAGTGTGATGAGGGCTCATTTTTTCTTAACAAGCCAGTAGGAAATAATGCCAGAATCAGACACGGTGGAAGATTTTTGACAACATGGAAATTCCTCTTTGTGCATTGCCAACTAACTCCAGCTCAGTGCAATTCCTCTCACCTTGAATCAACAGCAACTCCTAGCCCTGCTGCAATTTCTTAATCAGTGGCTATTCAGCACAGCTTCATCATTTGAACCTTTCTATTGTAGAGACAGACTAAGTGTGGAGGATAAATAGCTCTTCTTTCTGTCCTTCTGGAAGATGAGAAAGAGACAAATACTGGCAGAATTTCAGGATAGTGCCATTGTTAGGTTGAGGGTTGCCTGCTCTGTCAATGTGCACGTGGACAATGCAAGGGGAAAAAAAATTAAGTTAGGTACCAGCACCAGATTCTTCAAAATGTGCTATTTGTGCGCAGTGTGAACACTCTCCATCTCTCTTAGGGTGGGAAGAAATGAGGGATGGGGGCTACTCCCTTTTCAAATATGTCTGGCTGTATAAGATCGTGGCTATGGGTTCTTGAACACCTATTTACCTATGCAGAGCAATTTTGGGGACTTATGCTGCCCTGTGTGCATAGATAATACTTCTCAAAGTACACCTGGGTGCCTTAACATCCCCATCCCAAGCAAGAGGGCAACTCTTGATCTTTTCAGCACTTGCCACTGGCAGAAATGTTGTTGCCAAGCCCCGGTAGGGAGAGGGCAGCACCCTCACAAGGCTACAGAAGGCAGAAGACTGAGGAGGCTTATCTGGGCACCTCGTGGTGTCTGGGGATGAGCAGCAGGACTCCAGCTAAGCTGGTCCTTAGATCCTAGGTGCCTGTGTAAATTCTGCTGGAATGCTTCCTTTAAGCAAATTTTTAAAATTATATTTTGGCAGGGGAAGGCTGGGCAAGTTAAGTTGATGCAAAGAGGTGTGGTTGATCTGAAAGTCTGAATATGTTTATGCAAGAAATTAGATTCTTTCTAGAAGACTTTCCTAAAGAGGTACGTGGGACTAAATGTCTAACATATTTTGTTAGTTCGGGGTGAGTTTATGTATTGGAAGGTTGTGTCCAAACAAACAGGCACATAGATAAATGATGTTCCTTTTGAAATGGTAGTGGTCTCTGGTCTCTCAAAATGCTTCAGGTCCACATTGTGCTTTGCTGGTTTCAGATACTGCTTTGTCCGTCTCCTACTTTCTATGCATATGTGTGTCTGCATCGGCAGAGGGTGATCATGTACATGGCACAACAGTGGCAGATTTTGTAGCTGCATCTCTTTCTTACTGTCTTGAGACATCTGGTGGATGTCCAAAAGGAAAGTTGGAGGATACTAGAAACAGCCTAGCTTTGGGTTTTGAAAAGTACATAAGCAAAGCACAGGGTCATGGCCACTGTGTCTTGTTTCAGTTACAAGTTTTAGGATCCTGCACTGCTTACAGACTTCTGCTGTAAAAGCATACCTACATTTTTTCTGTGTATTTTTGGCTTTTTTATGTCCAGGCTCCAGAATAAGTAGAATTTCATGTACATGGAGTCCCACTGATTTCATAGATTTCTGCTTCCAAGTTAAGTGTGCATGTTTGAGAATCCATAAAAATCTTCACAAAGTGAGTCCCAAAACATGAGCTGAAGCCTTCACAAATAGACTTAAAATAGTTTTCCAAGATGCTGTAAACTTTGCAAAAGGAAATGAACCTTGAGACAAGAGCTGGTGATGGCAGGAAAGAATTCAGGCCGTGTCTAGAAACTTTCTAGGAGTTAAGGAATGATCTGAAGGTAGATGTGAAGTGAGGGTCATCAAGGTCAGCAGTTGTAGAAGGTTTAGCCAAAGACGTAGTCTAGCTGCAACAGTCTTGGTGATTGCAAGACTAAAGCAGAGTGTAACTCGCAGCCAGACTGCCTTGGGCATGCGGACAAAGGTGACCTGCCAGGGGAAGACCACAGAGAAAAAAAGTCCAAGCATCATTGGCCATGCAAGTCGGCTGTCTGGATGTGACAGAATTCAGTAAAAGCTTTCTATCCCATCTGCAATCTCCAAAATAGGAGCATACACAGGTGTTCTTAGTTCTCTAAAATAACACAGAAACACTCTTGAAAGTGCTGCCTTTGGGGGTCATTTCTTTCAGTTTTCTGCCTTAGCAGAAAAGACATGCCTGAGAAGCCAGAAGACGGGAAGAGCCTCTAGGAGGAGGCAACTGAAGGAGCTCATCTTCAATGGTGGTGGAAATCTTTCTGCTGGAAGAATGATTGTGGTGTTAAGATTTGGCAGAAGTCCTTGAGGTGTGTTTTGGAGTTGGCTATAAATCTGGGGCCACTTGGGACAATAAGAGGAGTAGCAAGCCCTTTACAGTTATCAGGCAATCCTTGGAACCTGCTCTCCACCTACAATAAGGGCTGTGATTAAGTTGACAGTGTAGCCACATGCAAAGCACACTGAGCCTGGAATCACTGATCAAGATACTCAAGACAGGTGTTGGAGAGGTCCTGAGACAATGCTGAATTTGACAAAAATATATTTTTTTTCCTTACATAAAGCAGAGTGGCAGCTTGCAGGAGAAGAATAATGATAGTTCAAAGTAATGTAAATATGTCGTGCCTCAAAGTTTTGTTGGAAGGGGAATTGAAAACTTTGACAACCTTGCCAATTAGAAGAAGTGATAAATATTTGCATTCATGGATGCCCTGAAATCCTTGCTCTGAGAAAAAAAAAAGGAAAGACAGAACAGGATTTTGAATTAAAAAAAAAACAAAACAAAACAAAACAAAACAAAACAAAAAACACTTGGGGGCTGTACAACAAATTCTTACTTAATCTCTGAATCTCTGATGTATCTGTACTTTCATTTGACTTTTGTTTCTGCTGCTTCCACTGATGTCTGGTAGATGGCATCAGCGCATAACAAAATTTTTAAGTCGTTTTCTTATTGGAGGGGTTTTATTTTTCATCTATTTTACAGATAATAATGCTGTCTTATTCAGGATAAGTGGTTCTAAAGCTTTTTTTTTTTTCCCCTCAATGTTTCAGTTATGTTTTGACTAAACACTTATATCGCTCAACATGCCTTTTTTCCTCCTCCTTGTGCCATATAATTATTATTTCTTCTAGAGGGCATCAATTACCGAGAAAACAAACTTGCTATCTTCAGCTGACTCTGAATTTAGAAGCTCCGTTATGTTGTACGTTGTTTACATGCAGTACCATATTTATTTCACATTCTTCAGGCTTATAAATGCGGCCGGTACACTGAAGGAAGAAGAAGAATTTCTCACACAGAGAAAAGAAGATCAGATACTCAGAGTAGTAAATAGAGGTGCTTATATATATGGGGTGGAAGACATTGGACTGCTCTGGAGAGACAGCAGAAAAGAGCTTCATAAATATCTATCTTTTATCTTTTTTAGTACACATAAGTGTTTTTCAGCTAATTTTGTGTGCTCCCAGGAAAATTATTAGGACTTCCATGATACACTGGCCATTTGGCATAGGGAAAAAGGCACTTGTTTATGACTTCCTAGGGATATTCTCCATCTGGATCATCCACAGGTGAACTATGGCATTCGAGTTTGAGTCTACCAGTAGCTTTAGCTTCATCAGTTCTCCCTAGGCAAAATGCATTTTGTGCTTTGTAGCTATTCATCCTTACTTTCAGCATTTTGGTGAAATGCTGGCTGAAAGACATTTTGAGCAGTGAGCCACAGGATTAATACTTTATTTCCCCCCATTCTTTCCACCATGGAAATAAGACTTCTTCTTTTCTACGTAAATAACCCGTCTTCTAACAGAAATCACCAGTTCCTTGATCAGCTTCTTCTCAGAACAAGTCAAAGCCCATAATTCTCCAAGCTATGCGTAACAGTAGCAGAAGGGGAAAATGGAGTGCTAGGGAGCTGGTTTGTGGGCAAAGTAATGATGTTAAATAATCATCAAGAGGTATCTGTTTATGAGGACCATCCTTGCCAGATCAGATGTGCTTGATAGCAAAGGACTAAAAAATGATAGAGGTATCTTTGCGATTAATTTATATAGAGCATACAGATGCAAAACATGCTAAGCACCAGATTTTATTGAATCTATCTAATTATGAGCAAATGATCAGCATAATTTTCTTGCATTTTCAACCACATTTTCTTGAGAGTGAAGTATTTAAGATAATTATAAAGAGATGCCAGCACATAATTGTGGCAAATTTTATATTTAACGAAACCTTGTGTTCATCTTTATATAGAAATGCAAATAATGTAGGATAGACAGGGCTAAATACTCTGGGCCCTGGTGTAAATGGTGTAATCATGGTGCAGGCCCTCACCAGCCCTTACACTCTGAGCATGGTCCCAGTCTTCATGCTTGGACTAAATGTTTACATCTCTGCTCCCCTTGTGCAGAGGGTGCTGTGTCCTCCAGCTTGAGGGTTTGGCCCTTACTGTCACAGCTCTTAAGATTGGAAGGAGTTCAAATGGGCATCCTGGCTTAGTTTTCAAAGTTGATTAAAAACATGGAGAAAGCATAAGGCTGAAGGGCTTCTGGTTCTCATTTATACAAGTCACTGAAGTGGGTGTTTTCTGAAGTACCTAATTCATGGGTTAGTCTAGTTGTCTGTGGGTAGAATTGTGAGTAATTTGAGTTACATCAAATGCTTGTGTAAGCATCTTTTACAGAAGGTACTTAATACATGAGTTGTGCTCAAGTGCTTTGCTTGAGCGGGGGCTGCTGGGTATATCAATGGACCCTGGAGCCCCCTTAACACTGACCACACCGAGCCCAGCCAGATCTGCACCAGTGTTGCGCAGGCTGATGTGGTCATTTGCTCCTTGGCAGGAGTCATCTGTTACTCAGCCTTTATAAAACTGGTGTGGGAAATGCCTTTACTCCAGTGCCTTTTTAAGATCAGGGTTCCCTGCACAACCAAAGAACTGGTGGGGCCCGATTTTGGCTCCATGACAATCTTGTGCCATAAGGTGATTAGAAATCCTTTACTGAGATGTGGGGCTTAGGTATCAGTTAAAGGTTTGCTGTTCACTGCATTGCAGGGGATGAAGAAATGCAATACAGAGTCTGGTAGCCAGCTTTTTTTTTTTTTCTTTTTTAGCTTCTATAACATGTTGATTTAGAGAGCACGTGTCTGAGAGATGTCTCAGTGGCATTCCTTGCTGCAGAATACATGGACAGCTTGAGTGTACAACGGATGAGGAAAGTGTGTGGGTGTACTTTCTGTCCTTTTGCCTGCAACAACCTGTAACTTTCGGCATAAAGGTGTCACGTCTCTTAGGAAGACAGCAATGGGGCTTTCTGAAAACTAGCAAAGAAAGATTGATTAATTTCACATGGGGATCACCATCTGTCTGAAATGCATGTCGACCTGCTGTAGTGCAACAACATTTACTTGGTTTCTAAAGCTCACAGATGGAGGTGCCCTTGCTGGAGTTTCTCTGAATCTCCCTGGTTTGTTATTTCCCCTCTCTCCCCTCTTCCATCTTTATGGTGGTCTTCTATTATTATTTGCAGGCAGGTTGTCTTACAGCTGTTATTGCACCTTTCCTTGGCCTCTGTCATATCTTACACAGTTACCAAAATAGTGCTGATTGTGGACTGCTATCCGATATAAAAATAGCACATTGTTGTAATGTAGAGCATTAAAATTCATAGACTGTAGCCGGGCTGTTTCTTGCACTTTCTGGACAGGCCTGTTAACCTTTGAGAGATTTGCTGTGGAGTTCTAGCTGTAGAATAATAAAACCAGGTAAGTGAAAAGGAGCCCTACTGGGAAAAAGTTTATGTGTTGGGATGATAAACCCGTAAAACTCTAGGACTGTTCCAGACCATGCTGCCGGCAGCATCCCCTGCAAGCACACACTTTCCCCCATGGCTCACCTTTAAAGCCTCACTATCTGGGTGATTTAGGTTAAAAGAAATGCACTGGCTTTGCTATTGCGTTGCAGGGAGGCTGGTTTAACCTCTGTGTGGCAAGAGGGATGGAGACCTCCGTAACATCGTGCTCAGTTGCTCCCGGTGAGACCAGTGAATTAGCTGGAGGGGTGGGTGGAGGAGGCTTCGCTCAGCAGCGATACTGGGAATGAAGGGCAGAGCTGCTTCATACCAGGGGCAGATGCTCGCTTGCTCAAGCAGCCTGGTGAGAAACACTTAACCTCTGGCCTCCTCAAACAGGAGCTGTTGCTGCAGAATTCACATCTAACCCCACTGTAACAGCACGTTGCTTGTTACTTAAATGTCATCACTCACCTTAAATACACATACACGTTCTCACACACAACTGGGAGGAAGTGCTCCACATTGATTTCTCTCGTGCTGATTTTCTGTAAAGCAGGAGGTTACAAAATCAGACAATAAGCCTCTTCTTAGATCATCTTTCCATTTGGAAACAGGCTTTGTGGGGAAGGGATTTAATTTTTCATTTTGCATATTCCCCGCCCTAGCGGAGAGAAGGTTTATTCCAGCTGGAGCACGCTCCTGAGAAGGCAGGGACGTTTCTGAATGATGAGAATAAGCCCCATGGGCACTTAGAAAAAAAGACAAAATCAAATAAGCCTTTTTTTTTTTAATTACCAGCTAGTAATTTGATAAACTGTAATTGTAAATATATCTTTGAGTTTTTGATAAACTTTTGTCTGTCATGTTGGGGGAAAAGTGAGAAAAAGCCCCTCACGTTTTTGAAGGGAACAGCTCTCTTACCTTTCTGACAGCCAATTTGCCCAGTAGCTCTGTACCGAAGTAAGTCTGGGTATAAGACAAAACCTCTCTCTCTCTCTCTTTCTCTCCTTGCCCTCACTCCCTTTGTGATTCTCATTGGATAACATCAGGAAATCCAGGAGGGTATTTTTAGCCTGAAAGAAGGGAGAATTTAGGGCAGAAACGATGTTAACATTAATCATAGCAGTGATGGAATTGCATTCCAAAATATACGAATGATACAAGATATTTCCCCGTGTCCTACTAATGAAAAAAGATCCTGTTGCTGCCAAACCTCAGGGTCACTGTGCTCACAGGTAATCCAAGACCATAACTCTAAGGTTACAGGAGAAAAAGATGCGGCCAAGAACTGAGTTGTGTGTTGATTCTCAACTCTGCAGAGGAAGGGACAGGACATTTATTTCTCTCTTCATACTCTTATGGGACAAAACTTTTTTTATACTCATCTTTACTGTGAGTCTTCTGGCTTGCACAGGGATTTGGAAGCAGCAGGAGCCCTCACTGACATTGCAGTGAGGACTAAGCCCTACCAGCTGCTGAATTAGATAAAATTTGGAAGAGGAGAGCAGACCAAGTGCAGATGGTCTCATCAACTTTCTTGGACATTGCAGCCCATATGGCTGCTGTTGAACACACGGGAAAACCCCTAGCCTGGGCTCCAAAAAATTGGTTAGGTGTGGGAAAGCCCAAGGAATCCCCACAGAAATTGAGAGGTAATAGAGATTAGGGATTTCCCAATTAAGTGGCTTTTTATCCTTTGCAACATCCTGACAATAAAGCAACAGAGATGCTGAGATTGAGAGACCATTGGGTAGATCCCTGTAAATAAATCCGAGTCTGGACATTTTGCACAGTGGCCTTTTCATGGTCTTTGGAGTAAATATCCTCACAGATATGCCTCTGCCCTATTGAGTTCTGCAGCAAAGGTCAAGCATGATTACTGACATACAAACATGCATTTATTTCCCAGGCCATTACATCTTTTTTTTCCTTCCCTTTGGCTCACACATTCTACAGTCTGTGTAGTTTAATGTTCCTATCAATTTGCTTTTTAAACCTTCCCCCTCATTCTCTGTTGAAACTCAAAATATGTGAGTATATGTGTGCATTTATTTATATATAAGCATAATCATTCTTTATTCTGCTACATCTCCCAAGTATCTGCACACTGCCATGAGCTGCTTTATGAACAGTATGTAACTCATCACCTCTTGCAGAATATAAGCAGAGAGAAAGAATTTGCAAAATTTGGCCAGAGATTGCTCATCATTTTGATTGTCAGACCTGCTGTCTCCTTGCTTCTTATCCTAGAGTGGATGTTTTACATCAGGTTTTAGCCTGATGGTGAGTGGCTGATGTTGTCATGGGAAGAGGAGAGCAGGAGTTCTCCTTTGGATCAGATATTATGCATGAAGGTCACTGCTGCTCATCTCAGGAGGCTCACAGGATCATGGAAAAGTCTTAGTGTCCAGAACGACACACCTCAGATGGCAACGTCCAGGGCTTCTCCTGGACTGACCGTCTGCCTTGTTAGTGTTCTGCTCAAGTCCTGGTAATTGCATTGTAAAAACACAGATATGCTGCCTATGAAAATTGTTCTGTAGAGCCAAATTCGGGCACATTGGGTGGTGTTAAACTTTGTGATACAATAGGATAGCGAAGTGTAAAAACAAGCAGAGCTTCTTTCTTGACAGCATAAAAATAGCCAGGAGAGCAGAGGGAAAGGCTGTGATATGCAGAGGATGCCGAACAGCTCTGCTTGACCAGCGACTGCTCTCGGCAGTAGGTGTAAGCAGCATGGCATAGCCATACTCCAGAAATCCCCACCACAACAGACCTGGCAGAGAAACTGCAACTTCTGTCCCAGAAGGTGATTATTGCCGGCTGGGGGGAAGATTGGTCTTCATTGGGGTATATATCTAACCGAGAGCCGAGAGAGCAGCTGTGTGCCTTGAACCTGATTTTGGAAAGAACAAAGGGTGAGGTGGCTCAGATAAGAGTAACAAATCTGAATACCGTTAAGACTTTAATAGAGGAACAATTATTGGCCTGGCCAGCTGAATATTCATTCTTGTATCTGTATAAAATTAATCTTCACAGTTATTTTTTCCTTTCTTGCATTTCTTATGCCAGAGGGGTAGAAGCCAGGGAGGTGGCACACCTTTGCGTGGTGACACCCAGCCTGCTTCCTTGTCGTGCTGCAAATGAAGAGGCTCTCTATTGTTTGTAAATGAAGACCTTTCTGATTATTGATAAATAACTCCTGGATGGGGAGTATGACACATGCTGGCTGGAAGAACAGGGCTCTGTAATAGTAATACTGCCTTGAAATTACAGCCCACGTAGTTTGAGAATGATTCAGGATAATTACATTAATGTTGTCAGAGAAATGAAAAGGAACACTTTCCATTTTACCTATTAACAAGCTCTACTGGCCTTAAATTATTTCTGAGAAGAGCCTGCAAATGGCTGAAATCATCAGAATAATTACAAAGCACCAGTGGGAGGGGGGCGGAGGGCTGGATGAGGCCCTGGCTGTGGCGCTTTGGCCAACGGGTAAACGCTGCTGCTGCTTTTGTGGAAAAAGGAGCATGGCACAGAGCTTTCTGATTAGGCCCACTGCAGTCAGCAAATGGGCTCAGGGAGGCTGCAGGTCTTGGACCCTGAGGAGAAAATTGCCAGTAGGAGTAGGTTGCTCTCAGCGCAGGTGTTACACAGCAACCTGGTGCAACGCTAAGCATGAGCCTGCTTTTGTTTTGGTGCACTGGACGCTTGAATTTCCACCCTTTGCCCTCCCTTTTCTACGGCTCTCCTGAGCCTGTGCAACGGAAGACCTCTGTCTTTGGTGATGGTTCTTTGCCACTTTGATCCTTGTCTCACAGCAGCATCAGAGATGGTGATGTTTCTAAACTCCTGACCCTCAGCAGCAGATGTCTGGGTCTGACCTCTCATAAAAACTCAGTCCTTCACCCCCTTGAGCCCTTCACTTGAACTCGTGTTGTGTTTTCAGC
This sequence comes from Nycticryphes semicollaris, assembly GCA_013400055.1. Classification (NCBI taxonomy): domain Eukaryota; kingdom Metazoa; phylum Chordata; class Aves; order Charadriiformes; family Rostratulidae; genus Nycticryphes; species Nycticryphes semicollaris. The sequence continues at coordinate 957,166 of VXBJ01006628.1, forward strand.
TTTGTGCAAGCGACACCACCTGCTGCCCTAACCTCCTGTTCCCCAGCTCACCTGTAAATTTACTATGAAACCAGGACTTTTTGTTGTGTTTCCCTTGGTTCGTTTACACTACCATACTGTTTGCTAACTCCAGATGAATAGAAAGGGCAAAATTTACTAGTCAGATCTAAATAACTCAGCATCGTGTGAAGCAAGGTCTCTGCTTTCAGGGTCACCTCTGTTGTTGCTGGAGTTCCTCATCTGTGTGAAATTCAGAGCATCCTTGAATGCCTGTCGGGGAGAGCAGGGCCACAGTGGCGTTAGCTCTGCCCCTCTTTGTCTTTGGTTTCTGAGAATTAGAGGATCTTGCATCTCATAACCAGTGCTATATTTATAGCTTCTTACTAAAATGTAGCCGTATTTATCTGAAGAAACTAGAGCAGTGGGTGAGGATGTGGGCGCTGCAGGTCTGGTTGCATCCACAGTCAGTTTCTCACCATGGCACAACAGGCTCCTCACAGCCGAGCACACACAGACACACACACACAAGTGCTTTTTCATTTTCTCCCATTTCCTTTTCACTTGTCCAACAAGCCCATCTCAGCCCTGCGTACGATTACCTGGTGACCTGTGTGCCTTCATTCATTCACAGCTGCAGCACTTAAATGGGATTTTGCTCCCTGCCATCAAATCAGACCTTTGCTTCCTACACACACACACACACACACACACACAGAGGGATGGGTTTTCCTTCCAATGAAGCGTTCCATTCCTACAGCCACTGCCATTAGCTAAACAAATTTGGGGAAACACCCCACCCCAGCTTTCTCGTTACATTGCCCTCCATCCTTTCTGGATGCTCAGGACTGAGCGAATCTGTCAGCAATGCCAATAGCTGCCGTACCACAACTTCCTGCTCCTGACCCAAAATAGTTAATTTTCTAATCTGTCAGCTGCCTTAATTCTGCGTTTCAGGAGATGGAGCTCAAATGAGTCTTGGCTTCTCCCTTTACACACACGTACACGAGAGATCTGTTACAAGAGTCCAAGGCTGAGAGCAATTTAAAATAATAGTAATTAGGCAGATGATTTATTTCAATCGAGAGTTTAAAAATATTTGAACATTTATATTTATTCTGTTGTGATATTTCAAGAGATTTAACGGATTAAAAAAAAAGTCATTTGTAGGGAAAGCTCAGAGCAAGGGATTGCTTAATTACCTCACTCAGATATTAAAATTTTCATTTTGACTTTTTCCTCCATTCCAGCTGCACACACACCTGCATTTACAGGCTGATTCTTTCTGCTTATTTTTTTTCCCCTCATTTTCTTAGGAAGGTTTTGGGAATGTTTGAACAAGTCCCTAGAAATCTGCACAGTGTGAAAATCCTGAGTTTCATTTTATATGCAAATAGATATTATGAGTTAAACGGAATTAGTTATGAATATTGCTAAGTCAACAGTAAATACTAAAGAACTTTCAACTGCTTCTAGAAAATGCTGGATGCCAAAATGCAGGACAGGTATAAATGGTGGAGAAGGAGCTTTCCTTTCTACCTTTTGTAGGTCTCATGTATTTCCTGGTGGAGAAATTCCTGGATCCAGGTGGAGTGGATCTTCTGTGAAAAACAAAAGTCCCTGCATGTTGCAATCTCCAGCTTCAAAGATATCGGAGCTTTGAGGAGGGGGGAGGGAGGAGGTGTTAATTTGTTTTTATCTTCCCGAAGAGCTCTAGTAGGTTTTTTTAATCCTCATAACCCTGACAGTACTGAGAAATAATAGCAGTTAGGCAGATAGTTATGTCGACATCAACTTCAGTTTTACGTTTGCAAGGTTCATATATTTTTGGTAGCACTGGCACTAATACAAATGACAGCTCAATAACAGAAAAATAGAACAGTCCCCGAGCCACAGTTCTGATGCTTAAAGCATCTTTAAACACGGTACCCAAATGAGAAAGAGATAAAAACAGCCTAGTCAAAGTGGCTTAGCTTGAAGGAGCATTTTATGTGTTACTTGATGACAAAATAGTTAGGCATTAATGCAGTTTACAGTAAGACACCCTTAAGTTATCAGTGAAGCTGATGTGATGCCTGACAGATTTAATGTAAATATTTATAGACTTGGCCTACTAATTATGCCAATGGAAAAAATGCAGTATTAATGCTGTCACCTCCCCATGTCTCTACCTGCCAGCCCGCTGCTAGCTCGCATAAATATTCTGAAGATAGAAAGTATGGCACATAAACAGAAGAGATCATTTACATTTTTAATAAGGGATTAAGTTAACTCCAGCAGTAGTTTCCAGACTGCAGTCCACAGACCTATGGGAGGCCTGTGGACTATTTCCCAGGGAACTGTTAAAAATGACAGAAAAAGAGAGTTTTGTGTAGGCTACGTAGAAATCTCTCTGTGTGAAATTATTACAGGGGCATACACCATTTTGGCAAATAGTTAGGGGTCCACACACAGAGAAAAAAAATGAAAACCACTGATTTACCATATTTATGTAACAAACTGAATTTTAAAGTACTATCCTGCCATGTGGTCAATGATCTGACTATTGGTCCTGCCAAAGTCAGGCTGCCATAAGAAGTCCCAGACCGCAAAGCACCGAGGAACGTGCTTAACCCAAAACACACGTCGATCCACTGGAGTTACTGCCCGTCACCATACGTGGCGGATTTGCTGACTAAAGGCCATGGGGAAATTTTTAAGACAGAAGGCAAGGAAGGACTACTACCATCTTGCAAACAGCTCTGCAGATGCCCGATTGTCTTGCACAACTGAAAATCTAATTATGTGAATCTGCAGTTCATATATTTTCTGTTTCAGTTTATTTATACTAAGAGACTCTGAAACTTTTAGGCGCCGTTGGCTTCAGCCGTTACTGTTTGCCAACCCAAAAAGTATTATCATTGCCGTTACAGCCAGTTTAGTTGACTCTCTTTAAGCTGCATCGATAGCTCTCCTGATTTGCGATCCAAAAGTCTGTGGTTTCTGTTCTGGCACAAACTGACTCCTCACAAGCTGTGCAAATAAATCTGATGTGCTGCCACCAGTGGTTGTGTGTGTGTGGCTCGTGTGCGTGCCTTTCGCTTGCCTTGAAAGTCTTGAAAACTGGGGCACAACGAGCGGGTGGTTTCATATTGTCTTACCAAAATAGCATCATGTTCCTCATGCATCCCTGCTGACATCTGTGCTGTTGGGGTGCTGGTCCAGGCTGCCAGAATCTGGCCTATGCACATTTTTGGGAGCAGGGCAGGGTGCAGGTGAAAACCGCATATGGTGTTACCACAGAAAGTCTCCAAACAGCTTGGATGGATGGAATGTAGCGATAGGATGAGGGATAAGGGTTTTAAATGGAAAGAGGATAGATTTTTATTAGATATTAGGAACAAACTCTTTACTCCAAGTGTGGCTAGACATAGGAACAGGTTGCCAAGAGAAGTTGTGGCTGTGCCCCATCCCTGGAGGGGTTCAAGGCCAGGCTGGATGGGGCTTGGAGCAACCTGGTCTGGTGGGAGGAGTCCCTGCCCATGGCAGAGGGATTAGAATTAGGTGATCTTTAAGGTCCCTTCCAACTCTAACCATTCTATGATTCTATCAAGTACTGCAGGCTTTCCACACAGACAACCCGTGAGGGTTTTGTCAGATCTCGTTGCTGGTGCATGAAAGGCAGATCTCGCCTTCCTGCAATAAATCAAGTCCTTGCTACAGACCTAGTCCACAGCCTGTGGAAGGCAACAGGCTTCCTCCTGCCTTCAGTCAGCTCTGGATCAGACCATACGTACACCTCTCAAATTATTTCCAATCCTCAGCTGCATTTGTCTTTTGTAAACACTTCATCTGGACACCACATCTCTGTAAATCTCAACCAGAATAACCCGGTAGAAGTGGAGTCCATGGTTTTGAAAAGGAACATTAAGAAGGAAAAATACAACTCTCTCTCTTTAAACTGTCTCTTTTCTATATTGTTACCTTGACAACTCTGCTGCTGTGTTTCATCTTTGGTGGGACTTAGCTGTGGTGGAATAAGGGGGACATCCATGTGTGTTTCCACATCTACTCCAGCTCCACTTCCCGGGCACATGCCAGGCGCAGGGCATCGTAAGCTGCAGAGCCCACCTCCGCTGCCTCGACCCGTGGTGCTGTGTGGAAATGATTACAGATATTAAGAACTGGGACCCATTCTGATTAAAGGTATAATGTTATATCTTTTATTTCTCTTCCTTAAGCCAACACCAGAGCAACAGTAATGCTCTTTCAAAGGATACGCAAAGTGCTTAAAATATTTTTAAGGGTTAGGACAGCTGGAAAGCAGAGAGGGATGAAAGTACTCAAAAATAGTTATATTATTTTTAGTATAAGGAGATACAGGAGTATATGTCAGGATTAGGATACAGTTCTGATACGGTGAACAGAGTCTGGAGATGTTAAAAATATGCTTTCTTTTCTCACAATTTTTAGAAGAGACAGAGGCAAAGGTAAGAGGAGAGTAGTGTAGAACTCAAATTTTAATTCCTGTGCTCCCTTGCTCATTGGGGTTTGGCAAAGCTGTATCGGCGCCCATGACCACTTATACTAGCAAAACATTACAAGGCAGGGAGGGAGAGGTGTTACCTGTGAGGATGGGGTCCTTCTCACCCTCTTTTTTCCTCTTCCCAAAGAAAATCCCCACCAACGTAATCCTCTTGTTCTTTTTTTAACAGAAATGCTTAGCTTTACAGCTGCAAAGGCAAGACATGCAGGCTCCAGGGCTGAGAGCAGCCGGGGGTGTCTGTGTCTGAATGTGTGTGCAGAGAAGGGGGCTTTAAATGCAAAACACATGTGTTTTCAATTGCTATCTGGAGCCAGCCCAGTAGCTGTAACTTGGCCTGACAAAGCCTTATTGAAGTACAGACAGTGTGGTTTCAAAGCAGTTAGAAAAAGAACGAGAATGCTGTTCAGGAAATTCTTCAGGCATGGGCAGGGACTTGGCTGCAATTCTGCCGTTGGAAAATCTGACAGGGGCAGCTCATGAGCAGAGGCCAGGCCTGGTGCTCCTCTGAAAACCGCGCTGCATCTTTCCCCCAGCCTCCAGCACCCCTCCTGGTCTCCGTCTGCCCGCCCAGGGAGAGGTAAGAGCTGTCCTGCTCCTCCCCACCGCAGCTGGAGGGGCTGGGTGGGATTTGCCCCTTCTTTTGTGTTCCTGCAAAGAGGCTTCTCTCTTCTCAGACTGCTGTTCTGAGGCAAAAAGTCGAGAATGGGAAGTTGTGGCGTATTTGTGAAGGGACGGGAACAGTTTTGGGCTGGGTGGTGGTTTCTGGCTAACTTTGCTTCGTTACGAGTTCTGCCGGCAAAGCAACTCCTGCGCTGCATCTCTGGCTGCGAGAATGCTGCAACCAAATAATTCCTAACTTTTGCATTGTGGGGGAATAAGTATGTACATAACCTGAAGCCACCAAAAGGTTGGCTCTGTGTCTCTTACAGGTTTTGATGAAAAATGCGATTCAATCATGATAAGTACGTTCATCTGTATATTGTACTGCAGCTGTTTCATGGGATGCAAGAATGTTTGTCTGGGGGTTGTTTGGCAATTCCTGGTACTGCTGGCTTGTGAAAAGAGGCAGTAACTCAGTAATAATCATTGTCTTGTGATTTCTCTGCGTATTTTTTTTTTCTGTATTTTATAAAGCATGAGCAAATTGCAACAGAGAGCACAGTCAGAAAGCACGTAGAGCGGATTAGAAGCAAAAACATTTAATTTAGGGGCTGTTCTATCTGCAACTTCTCTTCTCATTTGCGTTTCTTTCCCCAAGTAACTTGAGAAACATTTATGATAAAAAGCTCGCTCTCTCTTTAGGAGCCTGCCAGATTCAGGCAGTGCTCTCTCATCCTTTTAGTTGCAGCATTAAAGCTTGCCTTGCCTTTGCAGAGATGTCAGCACCGTATATGGCAGGCTTGTGTTTGGGAGCCAGGGTACGGCGCGTTCGTCGAGGCGGATGGAGGTGTCAGGCGGAGTCCGCCGTGCGTAGCTTCAGAAACTTCCCTGCCTCTGCCAGTGCCTCTTCCTTGGATTTTCACAGCAATGTTATCTGATGTGTTGAAAAGGCTTTTTAGCGGTGTTTTATGGTGTTGGCTTTTTTTTCTTTCAACAAGGAATGAATTAAAGATATTAAATTATACAGCGGGACAGCGCTAAGTGGTTTTGGCTGGTTTGTGGGAGAAGACCTGCAGTTTGCTTTGCCTGTATCCGGCAGGACTGCACGGGCAGGGCTCAACCAGCCATCTGCAAGCCAAAAAGATTCAGTGACAAGGTGAGGTTGGCCACCAAAGCACATCAGATCCAGCATGTGATAGGGCCAGAGTTTTCTCCCAATAACACTGGTGAAGTGTGCGCATAGGCAATTCCAAAGGATAATGTCAGGCTCAGGCAGAGAGCACCCCCTCCCTGGAAAGAGTAGATTCAGTGGATATGGATCTTTAATGGGAATATTATCTGGTCCAATGCAGACAGATTCTACATTATAGAAGGGAAAAAAGAAGGGTGTTTGGGAGCATCTTCTCCTTGCCACTGTATCTGGGTTTTCCTGTGAAAGTAATGGTCAGCTGAAAAGGGTTGGTTTGGACCAACTTTTTGCTGTTTCGCTGTTATTCAGGAAGGGTATCTTCCAAGAGGCAGGGATGTCCTATAGCTTCCTGGAGGCTGATGGGGGTGAAGGAAATGAGAGGAAGGACAGAGGTGAGCTGTGCAAGCAGGAGGCATGTGAAGAAAAGAAGAGGCTTAATAAGATCAAAGTTCGCTTTGCAGAAAATACACCTGCGGTGAAAATGCTGTGTTAAATGAAGGTCTCATATGATCTGGACTGCTTGAGCCTTCACAGGCTGCCATCTTACCCTGCAGACTTGGAGCTCTATTACTTTTCTCAGCAGCTGTTAATTTAGGCACCCAGTCAGCCTATTATCTTCTTTGCTGCTAGTTATAAGCTTATTTAAAAAAATAAAATAAAATAAAATAAAATAAAATAAAATAAAATAAAATAAAATAAAATCAGTTTCCTGCCTCTGATTGTGCAGCATCCCACCTCCCAAACCTGAACGTCACTATTGAAGAGACAAGCATAGAGATTGGAATAAGTATGCCTGTCTCGGCCAGAAGCAGCCAGGGCTGCACTGCAGTTCCTGACTTCAGGGGTGCTCCTGCCCTACGTCTGGGTGAGACAAGCAGCACAGGTTTTTCATCAGGTATGAAGTCAGTCTGGATTACGGGATGTCCCCAGTGCCCAGCTGGGCTTTTTGCCATACCTGCTCTTCACTGAACCCCAGTTGGAGACACTGGTGGGTAGTGTGAGGCCAGGCAGGGCAGGGGAGGCTCTTTGCAATGCCCCAGGCGGGATGTGATGGAGGGAGGTGGTGGTTTCCTCCCTGCTCTGGCAGCTACTCCTGAGCCTCCCCCTGACAGAGATGACCTTTCTGCAGCTCCACCCGGGTCAGCTATTCACGCTTTGCTTTGTATCTAAAAGGACTGAAGAGCGTGTTTATGTGTGGATGGAATGTTATGCATCTAAAGTGAAATTGGAGGATCTCTTGATCTTGGAAGCATACAGATAAGAGAGCTGTTAGCACACCCTAATAACTTCCCTGTATTCCTTCTCCTGGTCCTTCCCAAGAGCAAACTAGAAAGCAAGTGTGTCTGTGCAAATGAAGACATGCATAAGGCCATTGAACACATTATGTGGAGGGAAGATGCAGCAGAACAAGTTTTAACTTGTGAGAGCAGGATCACTGCGGAGACTGTACTCTGGATCCTGGCACATGCTCAAGCCTACAGTTCTCAATTTGTACCATGCCGGTTGGATTCCAGCCGTATAAATCCATATTACGCTCCTGCTTTGCACATTTCTACGAGCCATCTCTCTTTTCTTGATACTGTGGGGTGAGAGTGTGTTGGGGCAGAAGCCTGCAAAGTATCACTTCCCATAGCTTGCCTTCTGATTCGCACTCAGTTGATTATATCCCTCTTGCTGTTCCCACAGCCTCCTGCGGTCACACCTGCTGCTGGCTATTTTAGTGTAGTTCTCATATTTGTTCATCCTGCTTCAAGACACTCCAGTGGGAAAGAGCGTTTATAAACTTGGCAGGGGTGGACATGGGCTTATGATTGCTTCACATCATCTGAGTGGTGCAAAGGAACCAGCGTGTGAATGCAGCAGAGCCGGTATGATGTTTGCATGCAGCGTGAATGTATCGCTACCAAGTTACGGGGCATTTTTGTGGAAGACATCCTCTGAGGACTAGCTCGATACATAAGAGAACTCACTGCAGAAACTTTTTTCTTCCTTGTTAACTTTCGTTTCCATTTTCTCCTTAATTCTCAGAAAGAAAAATATCGAGACAAGGTAACTATCAAGAAAAAGAAGTCTAAAAGTTAGAAGAAACACTCATAAATAAGAAACAGCCGTGTTTCTCTTCGTCTCAGAGAAGAAAAGCAATAGCAACATCATATTGCTCACAGGCTTTTGCAGCTTCATAATAAAATACCACTTTTGGTTTAGTAGATGGTATTCAGAGATGGAGCTGCCTGTTAGTTTGTTTTCTAATGTTTAGGGTTTCACTGTAAGCGCTCCTTGAATGCACAGCACTGACGAAGCAGAGCAGAAGTCCCATGTTCAACTTTTTGTTCCATCCATCTGCTCGAAGATACTGGTTTATAAACTTAGGCTTTTGCAGTACCTTTATCCTCGGCCACATTTGTTGTTGAAATGTTGTCAGCCCTAGAAGCTGGGGAAATTGCACGAGCTTGCAAGTTGTTAGGGGTAGGGGTTAGCTTGGAGCGTTGAGGGATCTGGATTAGAGATGCTTTGCCAGGAGATGAATCCTCTAGGTCTCCCCAGCTGCCTGGGCTGAGTGACTCCAAGATATCCTCAAGATACAAGAGATAGTTATGGGAAAAGCGGTATTTCCTCCTGTACCAAGCAGAGTATGTACCAATGGACTGTGCAGACTTAAGAAAAGCTTGTTGATGTGCTACATTTACAGCTTTTCCCTACCTGAGATATACGCCACTTACAGAAACTAGTCAGAAAAGAATAAAACATTCCCTAGGATGTTTCCTTCCACTTTTTGTCTCTCTGGCCCTCACATTGCAGTGATACCCAAGAAGTGGGCATTGAGCGATAACGGTCTTCCCAACTTGTGGAAGAGCTGCTCCCAATGTGGAGGGATGCTAAACTATTGCCAGAAGCAGAGGAACAAAGCAGAGGGGGAGGACTTGAGGTTTGGGGACACCAGTGGCAGTGACAGAGGCCACACTGGCCCAGCCATTGGAGTAGAAGAACCTGAGTTCACGACTTAAATGGTGCTGGTGAAAAGTGCTGCGAGATTTAACTAGCCGGCAGGTATTTCATTCTTCGGGCTCTTCCCCAGTGCTCTGCCCTTACTGGCCAAGCTGCAAGTGAGAAGTCGTTTTCCAGAGCCTGAACCCCTTATGGAGACCCAGGCTGTGGTCTGACCCATGTGTGGGGCCATAAATCAATTTTGGGTTATGATGCTGGTGAATTAATGGGCCTGGGATTGTCAAGCTTGAAGAGAGAGTTTTATGGGGAGTGAAGAGGCAAAAAATCCTGTTGATGAATGGCTCAAAACACTCTCCTTCATGCCAAATTTTGTTCTCAGTCCCGCTCCAGAAATGTCTGTTCTTTTGAACATCATGAATAGTGTGCACTTAAAAGACAGAGAAATTAAAGAGGATGGATCTGCAGAGCATTTACAGCTACTGCATACAATTTCATTCCCTTCCAGTGAAGGGAAGAGGATGTTGGTGATACAGACAACAAGAGAAGGCAGATGTGGGACATATAGGTCCAAGGCCCAAAGGAATTTGAACCCCTCTCTCATCTCTAGAAATGTGTTCCCGTCCCCATGCCACCGGTTAGCTTGGGGTCAGATGCTCTTCGTTTTTCTGATGAAGTTATTACCCCTCAGTTAAATGCAAGCAGGCAGGGAGGAGAGGTGCTGTGTCAGTTGCGTGGGGCTTAGGGGCTTTTGGGTTGGTCTGTAGTGAGCAGTTTCGATGAGCTCTAGGGTGTTTTCAAGCAGGTTTATAAGAAAGAAGCCGCCTTCCCAGATCGCATCCTCTTTCAGCTTAAACTTGTTCTATTACTAAACGCACATCACTTAAGTGCTGATCAAAGAGACCCCCATGGCACAGAAACCTTCTTGATTCCTCTTCTTACACCTCACCCTGTTCACACCCCTCATTGATCCTGCAAAGCCAGCATGGCCAGGGCCATGTTACAGCACCGCTGTTTGCAAGGGAAAGGTCTTTATCCATCCTTGTGCATATAAAACATTCTTCCTGCCTGATGAATTGCTAATTGTGCGCCCTGAGTGAGAAGCTTTCTGCCAGGGTGGGAGGACGTGGTGGAGGGGAGAGAGGCATGTGATAAAGATTTGCCTTAACTGGTGGGGCCTGTTGTGATTTTTGGAAGCTCAGTGCCAGTTCTGATTTGTGATGCCTTTCAGCCTGGCCTGGTTTCAGCTTTACTGAAGGGAAGGGCTGAAGCTTCTTTACCAGAACTACTTGGTGAGCAGCCTGTGCAGACCAGGGGATGTGGTGACATGACTCTTCCAGTGGTCTTAAAAAAACCAAATAAATCTTTCTTGTCATGGACCATATCTCTAAGGTGTGCTAAAGTGAAAGGATGAATAGCTTTTCTAAACGGTCTGGATTTTCTATCAGGGCTTGTTTGCAATGTTCATATGTAAGGACTCAGTGTACAGCTCTTGTGCAAAAACTTATTACCCGTTTTTTTTGCAACAGCAGCAGCAAGAATTCCCTGGAGAATTACCCAAATTCCAGGCTACACTTTTGTAGTCATGGTAATTTTGTCTGTGGCTAAACTGTGAAGATTTAGCATGCTGCATTCTTGGTATTGTCCATGCACTGATGGTGGTCCAGTGCTGTGCACGTGTGTCTTTAAGCCCTGTCACATTAGGCACACACTTTCAGATTTGACATTTTCCAATTTATTTGTTTCAGTATTATTTTTTTGCCAATATTAAGAAATTAATTGTTCCTAATACTTTCCTGAAGAAGAAAAAAAAAATCCTATTAAGCAACTACCAGCCTTTCCCCTTAGCTCAGCAATTGAAAGGGGGTGAGGAGGAGGGTGGTGCCTTGCAATTGCAACCATTGATGTCCTTCCGCAGCAATACATTTGTCTTGTTGGTTTTTGGTTTTGATTTTTCTGGTGCCTTAATTCTTTTTAATGTTTGAGTCAGGAGAAGTTGCCAAAATGTAAATTATGACTAGCATACTTTTCCCTCCCACACAGAGCAGATTATTGATAGTGGATATAGCTGGTTCCTCATGTAGTTGCCTTGCAGGCCTTTTCCTTCTGCTCCAGTTTAACACACCTCAGCACTCTCTGCCCATCATTTTGTCTTCTCTTCTTGCAGAATTACAGACACGAGCGTTTTCTTTTGGTACTCCTAGTTCAAGAGGGACTTGTGAGCTAAAAATCATATTTAGCTTTAAATGTAGCTGTGTGAGAGTTTGTATAGAAAGAACACACTATCTACTATTCTTGTGTTATTTTCTTGTTATAAATTTATGCTGTATTACTAAGTCATGCTCACCGTGCGTGTTGTGGTACTTCAGTTGCTCTATCTCTGTTAGGGCAGCTGTGAGCTAAATATTTTATCGGAACCAGAGAAATTTTCAAAATCAGGCTGCTGTGTTGGGTGCAAGTTGCTTTTTGTGGTTATGTTCTGTTCCTATAAATTCTTTTGAGGGTTGCAAAGTTTTGCCCCAGCTGGATATGCTATTTTCTCCATCCTAGAGACTGCAAGTAAAGAAAAGAAAAAGAAAAAAAAGGAGACGGAGCAGGAAAGAGATAAAGAGAATAAACAAGTTTTGGAATAAAGAGATATTTTGAGCTGGGTATGTCATATTGTTTCCTATTGGTCAAACCTCTTCCATGATTTGAGAGGGTTAGCAATGCAATTTATTCATTTTCTCCAAGGGAGAGTCTGCATTTAATATGTGCTCTCCAGGATCCTCTGCTAAAATATTGGGCAATAAAACCCTTGACTGTTCAGTAGTTGTGGTTATAATTTCCCTCAGGTAGTGGAAACTCCGTAATTTATTGTTGTTTAAGTTTTCCCTTTGCACAGATCGGGGTGGTTGTAGCAGTGTAAAAAGGCCTGTTTTCCTCCAAGCACATGTGGTTGTAGGTGACCCAGCTCCTCTCCCCAGTGAGACCTGTGCTCAAAGTCCTCCCCGGCTGCTGACTTGGCATCTGTGAGCCAAACCACTGGTTCAGACTGGGTTGGATCTGTTGTACCCAATTTGCCATGTCCCCCACCCTTGGAAACAGCCATGGGGCTGCCTGGGCTTTGGGTGGTTTTGCAGAACAGAGATACTCCAGTTGGTCTGAACAGCAGAAGTGATTTATGATAAGCCCACGCACACAAGTGAAAACTGCTCTTTAGTACAGGTGCATCTTTCTTTGCTGATGGGCTTTTATTGCAGGTTGGCTAAATTGGCTGACCCAACCCCTATTAAGAACTTATTTACCATAAGAACTTATGAAGACTTACTTGCCATGGGCTCCTCATGACATGGTATGACCATTTATGACCATCTGCACTAACTGGTGTTGCAGATCTTCACGCTGTGAGCTGGGGCTAAGGTAATCTGAGGTTGTACAAGAGGCATGGTTTGGGAAGGGGACATGAGATCCTGGTTTTTAGACCAGCTGAGAAAGCTCGAAGAAGCAGGTGGGCTTGGAGCTATGGATGGTCTGGCTGAAGCTCATTGCCTTCTAGTTTTAGTTTTGTGAGTGCAGGCGGTACCTTTGTTTGAAAGGAGGGAGCACAGCCTGGCAGCTGCCTACAGATGGCCAGCGGTGGTGCCCAGGGTCTCCAGGTGCAGATGTCCTTTGTGGCACTTCGCTGTCACACAGGTCTGATCTGCCTTTTCTTCTTGGTGGACTGTAGCCTTCAAGCGTGTAAGGGGTAAAAATGCTTAAAGAAACAATGGTTCAGAAGCTTGAGAGGAAAAGAATAGAGTACCTAATTTGTTATTATTTTTTTAAAATGTTACAGTTTTCAGCCACTGTTGTAAATTTTGAGTGTGGAAGGAGGCAGAGGGGCACCTGCACCCTCTGCAGGAGCATTGCTGGGATGCAGGCACACCAGCCTCCCCGGACCAACCACAGCTGAATATGCCACTAAGTCAGCTTTGCTTCATAGGTCCATATTGGGAGAGGTGTCAGTGCCCCTGATCTGAAAAGAATTTGGTGCCTGAATGGCTTTATACAGCACCTGAGACCATGTTTCAGCCTGGGCAAGGGCTCCCGGAGGGAGAGGTAGCTGCAGGTGACAATACCAGGCAGCGTTAGAAAATACAGGTCTTAGTGACTTCTGGAGCAGTGAAAGGCTATAAAAAAGGTAACTGATTCTTCAGATAGCCCTTGCCTCAGATGTGTGGGCTTCAGCATTGGAGCACACAAATAAAGCCTTAACTTCATCCCCAGCACAATGCTACTGGAATAAAAGTTATGCCATGAAAAAACTTACCTTGCATCAGCTTGCAGTGAGCTCTGCACACTGTATTTTAGCAGATGCTGGACTATGAAGCAATTACCAAAAATTAAGGAAAAAAATGGAAACTAATGGTAAACAAACACAAGCTGCTATCAATGAGCATCTAATTTCTACCATTGTCTCTTTCTACCCTTATGGATCACACTCCCACAGAGAGGAACTCGCATTGTTTCCTCCTGTTATGTGAATTTTGTAATTCACAGACGTACAGACGTGAATGCCAAATACCCTGAAGAAGAAGCCTGTGGTGTTGAATCAGTAGCGCAAGAACGCATTTGGTAGTAACTTCTTATCTGTTTAGAGTCTAAAATGCAAAACATTCAGCAAACTATCTGTTATTAGAGATAGTATGATATCCTCGGTCTGTGCATCAAAAAAGTCTGAAAATGGAAGAAACTGATCCTGGGGGAAGCCAATGAAAATGCGTTTCCACACCCCAAATGTTGAAGGGTGAAAATCTGAAGACCGTCATGTTTGCGGCACGAAATATCTCCATGATCACATCCCCGTGCCGCTCCAGACCCCTGTCCTGGCTGGCTGTGGTGCCCTCATTTCTTTCCACCCACTGTGGGGACAGCCAGATCCCCAACTGCCTGGAGCCATCTGGGTACTAGGCTGTAGGAGGGGGAACGAAGCTCACCACAGGGGACTCTAAAACCACTCTTCCTTGGGATGCTGCCACACTGCTTTCCTTGGAACCGGCTTTCTTTCCTTCCACCTTTCCTTGGTTTTAGACCCCAGTGTTGTCCTAGTGTGCCGTGCCCACCCAGGGTATCAGAGTCCTTGTTAAACCAGCAAAGGCACTTGGGGATAATTTGTCCAGGACATGGCAGCTGGAGGACTTTGTGCTTCAGGTTACTTGGTTAAGAAAGTTAGAAAGTTTGGCACGCAGAAAGGGAGAAAGGCAAGCACTTCCCCTCTGCCTTTTTTTTTTTTTTTCTGGCTGGAAGGAATGGTTTTATTTGAGATGATTTATTTTTTTTAAATTAAAGCCTCTGCGAAGTAATATTGCATCTTCAAAACAAACTGCTGATCTCAACTGCTTTTACCAGACACATGCAGAATTTTCCCCTCAGGATCCTTAGAGGCCCTGGAGTGCCTGCCTTGCAAAACCTGGGGCAGTGAACAGAGCGCTCGAGAACGATCTCCATAGGATACCTTTAAACAGTGTGCTTACGTGTATTTATAAATATAGATAGATTTAACACATAAATTTCTATTTGGTGTGTTACTGCATACAGTAAGCAGAAAGCAAAATAATGCAGAACCAAGGTATTGAAGGAGACTCTGGTAAACTCTGAAAAAGAAAAAAACCAAAACAGACACGAGCAGTTTTTTTATGATGGACTTTCTCTTGCTGGTTAATACACGTGGCTATTTCTTTGTGGTCATTTCAGATGCCTCAGGAACAGTACGCGCACCGGAGCACCATGCAGACCTCGGAAGGACCCCAGGTATACAAAGTGGGGATTTATGGCTGGAGGAAGAGATGCCTCTATTTCTTTGTGCTGCTCCTAATGATTTTAATCCTGGTGAACCTTGCTATGACCATCTGGATTCTGAAGGTTATGAACTTCACAATTGTAAGTAGGGGTTACCCTGAAAGGTCGGGGGAAGATGAGGGAGGGTGATGGTCTTTGCTGTGAACATGAATTCAGATACAGCTTTGGTAATGGGGTGCTTCAGTTTCCTGTTATTACAGGAAAGAACAAATTTACCCAATAATCCTTTTTTTCTGCTGGAGATGCCTGCAGTATTGCCAAGTTCAGCGTTGCAAATCATGTTCCTTCTGCCTGCTGTATATATACACGTATATATTTAAACAATATACACTCCCCTCCCTCAATTTTGAATTCTGAAGTGTTATTAAAATTAATGAAATAGGTTATTTTGAACTGGGATGTGGGAATGCATTTGGACCTTTCTGTTACACTGTTTCTGTTTTTCTCCCTGGCTGGGAAGTCAAGAAACCTGATTTGCATTTTTCTCAGGGAAAATTCATGTTGTTCTGTAATGACATGGTTCCAGAAGCTCCATGAAGGAAAATAAAATTTCCAGAGTGCTTCTTAGGGTGTGATATTCGGGTGGATACTTGGATACCTTTGTTGTGCTGTGGCTGGTGCACATCAGTCCTGCCAGCAACACTCCCTTGCTGCTGCACATACCCCCTTGGCCAGCCTTAGCTTTCCAGAAGCCCCTAGAAAACAGTTGGGCAGCTGTAGCGGGAGGTATATTGCACTGGGGCAGAGGGTGCTTTCTGGGCATGGAGCACTCTGTGCATCACTTGAACTCTGTTCAAGACACTTTTTGAGTTCTTAAGGGGGTGCCTTGACCTTGAATTGCGTCTTTACAGGGTGAGCTTCACCTGTCCTGTTCAAACACAGGGAAAGTCAGGACACGATGAACCAGATGCACCCACTTCCAGGGCTAGTGAGACTTTATATCGTAGCTTCTAGTTTTTCAGTAGATAATTTTGTCAAGCAGAGTGAAAATGAAATGATTGGTCCCTCTTCTTCAAAGCAGTTGTTGCCACCTTGGTCAGATGGAGTTATTTTAAGATCATTTGAGTCTTCAAGAGAAACTAAGTTTGAGGCTTTAATCCTGGATTTACTTCATGAGAGAGCTGTAAAGCTAAATTCCCGTAGACGCTTTCAAGGACTTCCCTAGCCAGACTCTGATTTAAGCAGCGTGTTTGAAGTCTCTCGGCATTTCTTTCTCCGCTTTGGTCTTGTGGAGCCCTGAACAGCTGTGTCCAACATTATGTCATTAATGGACCATGCGAAGTTGAGTAAACAATCTCTGACGTACTGTATCCAGCAGACAAAATGCTGTGTCAGGGGGACAAGTAGCATTCATTTTCTCTAACCAGGATGCTGTCAAGGTGTGCAGAAGATTGCAATGCATGTGTGCTTAGGGAGCAAGCAATTATAAAGCAGTAATCCAAAAAAGCACCTGTGAGTGGGTGAAGAGTAAGCCAAACTGGAGCAATTAATGCTTCACCAGACCAGTTATTTAATCTTGTGAAACTGATACTGTTTTGAGACACGGTTCATGCTGAACGGTGACCTTTAGGTTAACATAGTTGAAAAACAGGTTTTTCTGAGGTGATGGAAGACTTGGTCGTATGCTCATCGCACAGGCAGTGGTATGGCTATCAGACCAAGCACAAATAATAAGATTTCAGGAATGCAACTTCGTTTCTTCAAAATAACGTAACTCCGATATGTCGGTCCCATGCTTTCTGCTGTTTGGTGGTGGTGGACAGTCAACTCTCTACAAGTTGCTTATGAAGCCAAATCAACTTCCCTGCTCCTTTCTCCCTGAATGCCTCTCCTGATGCATTGCGTTTGGCAGGCCATCTGCAGAAGAGTCATCTCCTAGGGCTGCGTACAGAAACCTCCTCCTTCCAGCAGCTCTCTCCACCTCACTAGAGTTTTTTGGGGATGCATGGATCTTCAAGATCTTGTCTGATTCTGCTTCCTTAAATAGTCGCTTGCCCTCTGATTCACTGGGAATTAGTCCGGTATCTTTGTATACAGATGTAGTTAGTCCATATCTTCTAATGTTAGGTGAGGAACAGGGTTTGGTGATAAAAACGCAGTCAGCATCCTGCAGTGGGAACTGCTTTATGGTTATGGGCATGGCCATGCTAGTCAGGGTGTGTGTCTCTGACACAGCCAGTTGGAAATAAAAGTGGGAACAGAGGATGTAAAATGTGATCCTTGCCCTGGTGTGCGCCCATTCATCTCCTGATCTCCTGCTGCTCCTGCAGCCTCGCCAGCTGCTTTGGATCCTGCTCTGCAATCCCTCCTGCACCATTCCCTCAGGCTGAGAAAACTACTGCGCTAAGTGAATTTTTAGAGGCAGACTTTTATCTCTAAACAACAAACGTAGGAAAATTCTCAAATGAGGAGAGAAAAATATGGAAAAATCCTTAATTTGTTCCTGTTCTGATAAGAGAAGCTGAGAGTCCTTCTGGTGAGGGGGAATGATTTGAGTAATCAGTAAGCAAAGGCTGCTGCTTTGTGGGTCTGAGTTACCCCAGTGCCTGCAGAGCAGGGAAAAAAAAAAAGAAATAGTATGTTTTTTTTTTCTTGTGGAAAATGTAGTATTTCCAGTATCTTCCCACCTCTGAGCCCTCCTTCCAGACCCTGAGCCTGTTCAACTCCACAGGACAGTCCTGACACTTACCGGAATTTAATGAGTGCTCATTATAGCCAGTTAGTGCTCCCATTATTTTAATGAGCATGGCAAACCTGCTCAACAAAACTCGGGGGTGTTTTAAATGCTGATAATGGGGAGCGGAGAAGGGAGGAGGAGATTTGAAGCAAGACAATCTCAGGGAAGAAAATAGCACCTCCTCATGCACGGTGTAGCAGTGCCCATCCACTTCACTTCCACATCAAGCTCTGGACTCCTTTCCTCTCCCCGCTACGTGGCCCACAGGCTCTTGCTCCAGGAGACAACTCCTGTAAAATCAAACTGCAAGCTTCCCATAATAAGTAAGACATCACTAATTTATTCTAGGTTTTGCTTTTATCTGAACCTTTAGGGCTTAAGCAAATTTATGTGTGGCTATTGTCACCTTTGCGTGGGGTCAGTTGGTCACTGTCTAGTCTGTCCTCAAGTGCAGTCATTCACTTCTCATGTAGTATTTAACCCTCTATTTGTTTTAAATGCCTTTATCAGGTACAGTCTGAATGAAAAACAGGCCTGGAGGCAACCTCAAGTATCATCTATCTCACAGCTGGTTCCTGTAGCCAGGCCCATTTATCCAGTTCATTTACATCAGCGCTGTGTTGCTCCGGGACTGTGGGAAGCTCTGTGACCATGCGTGGTTGCTACCTCTAAACCTTACTTTGATATTTTTTAAGCCAAACCACAGAATGAATGTGGACCAAAGCCACCAATTTGGGTTGAAACCCAAATGCACCTCAGTGACCTAATTGAAGTAGAAACCACTATCCAGCACTCAACTTTCCGATGATATATAAAGGGAACTCCATTCAGATGCTGGACAAGCCTGGTAGAAGTATGTGGTTTGCATGTATTGGGTTTGGGGATTAAAAACCCTAATGCCTGCGGGCTGCCCAGTATGCAGGTCCAGCAGTCACCCTGCATGGTGGAGGCCTCAACCTCCAGCTGTGCAGAGCTCAGGCTGGCACAGCCCTCATAAGGGTTTGCATGTGCCAATCTAATTAGAAGGCTGCAACTGGAATTCTTAACGACCTTCCTCTTTATGGTCCACCTGAATTTGCATCCAGTGATGTAGCTCTTTAGCAGCAGGATTGCCCATGACTGTATGTAAGCACATGCATCTTTTATGCTGTATGCCTATGATGTGCTGGAGATCATTATTTCAGCTGATAAGAGTGAGCTTAAACCATTTTTAAAAGCTTCCTCTTGTATTCGTTTCTGAAGGAATAGATAAACACAGCAAACCAATATCCTTATTTTAAACAGTACAAGGCTCAGAAGGCTCAGGTAATGGGCAATGACAATGCATTGACCTCTTTCCGCAAGAGTAGCATGCAATGTCTGATATTCTAAACAGTGTTAGGAGTCTAAAGCATTATCCATTAGTACCCCTTTATAGCCTCCTAGGAAGCAGAAGGCTCTCTGAACAGGAGAGACAACAACTTTCCTGTTGTGACTGCATTTAAAATAGCAAATGTCCACCTACAACTACTGAGGACCCTTTAGTTTTTCCTTGCCCTTCCCTGGTGTTTCTATTCAGAGTTGCCTGATTGCATGTTTTGGATTGTATGCTTTTTGGGTCAGAAGCTGTTTGCATGCAGCATCCTGTAGTCCCATATATTGGCAGGTTCTACCAGACTGTAAACAGTACTAAGTGGAAAAATGATATTTTTCCCCTAATCGGCTTGCAAGGCTTGAAATTCCTGGAGAACTGTCTTCTAAGAATCATCCAAAGTGAAGACTCCAGAATAATCTTTGTACGGAAAATACTCTGCAACTTTGATATTTAGGAGGTCCTTCAGGAGCCAAACCTAACATCTTCCCTTGAGCTGGGAGAGCGCATGCTGCTTCCAGGTCTGTGCAAATCCATGCAGTCTGCTCGTGCCATCTATGCGTGCACCTTCAAGGAAATGCAACATAGAAATGGGCAGAGAATGACCCACCTCGTTCTATCTTCCTTAGGATGCAGAGAGAGGGGCATCTTCCCATCCTGGTCTGGCTGAGGTTGGGGTGCTCCCGAACCACAGCACGTGCAAACTCCCTCTTCTCCTTCCAGAGCCACTCAAGGTCTTTTGAAGTTTTGGGTCCTTAGCATGAGGATCAGCCACATTTCATGATTTCAGTAGAGCAGGAAGAAATTACTTCAGTTGTTCGGATTTTTCCTTTTTTAGCTGCGAGCTGTAGCAAGAGCTGAAGGGGTATGTTTTAGCAATGTTGAAGGAAATGTTAGCAATTCAGAGAGAAAAAATGCTTCTGTAGGTGGCACAAATGTTAAACATCATTATTATCTTACTTTATTAAAAGTTGATAAGAAAAATGAGCTTTTAAAATTTGGTTATGAACAGTTATTTCCAATACAATTACTCCCTCTTGTGTGTAAACTACCTGCCACATTTTAATTACGGGAAAACAGTAGGGTAATAACACAGCAGTAAAGACGGATTAGAGTTAGAAAAGCTCATTGCCCTATAAGGCAGGTTTATTAATGATTTAAAGGAACAGACTTTGCTCTAATTATTTTTTGTTAAAATCAAAAACTGCCTCAGAATAAAATGACTGTGCAGTTTGTAGTCCCCTTTTCATGATTTCTCTGGGGTTTCTTTAGGTGCAATGGCAAGGCCAACACGGGAAAGAAATGTGTTCTGCTTTTTAGCTTCTGCTTCGTAGTGCAACTGTAATCAGTCAGTTAAAATTGTTTAGAGTTAGAATTAATGTCACTATATCCTAATAGAGGAAAGAGTGAAGGGGGTTTGGTTTTTTCTTCTTCTCTCCCTCACATACGCATGCATAGAAATTGTGTGCTTTTCCATTCTAATTCACGTTGCTCTTAATAAAAAGCAAGTAATTGTTTTGAGACTGCCTGAATGACCCAAGAGCATTGTGTATTTCCCTGCTTTCCTCATTCACATGGACTGCACCTTCTGATATGAAGATGTTAATCTTGTAGAGGTCTGACAACACCAGCAATGCTGTGAGTGACTGTACTGTTAAGTGAGGATGTTTCTGCGGGTGAAATCCTTACCTCCTGGAGTTTAGTACGAATCTTGCGTTGGCATCAGTGGATCAAGCCTGTCACTGTAATGCTTTTTATTCGCAGGTTTTTACACTAGATTCTAATTTCCTTCTTCCCGGATTGAGAGAAAAATGTGTTAATGCTTTTCTTTTACTCTTTTCAGAGATCTGAATTTATTCCTAGAGAGTTTCTGTTTTTGTATGAAAAGCAATTGGGATTCCTTATCTTTTTAAAAGCTAAATATAGTAGTTTTTTACATTCGCTCCTTTAGAGTTTAGAATAATATAGTCAATTTTAATAGGATATTGCATGATGTTATTACATGTTTGACCCCTTCATTGTGGCATCCTCCACAGTGTCAAGCATTTGGTACCAATGGCTTGCTGAGTTGTATGCACACCAGTTTCTTCTAGTTCTGCACTTTTGAAAATTCAGTCTCTGATAACAATTTATTTTTGTTATCCGAATACCACATTTTCTCAGCCAGCATAAGCACATTAGGCTTTCATTGTGCCAAAAAGTGATGAAAGGACTCCATCTTTTTACCTCATTGTCTCTGCTCTCTGGTGAACCATTGAGTTTTCAGAGACATTCCATGGTATTGGATATGCTTACAGATATGTCATGGGAGCAAAAGAAATAGTGAAATAGTGAGTCTTCCACATGTACCGCTAAACTGGGTAAACCATGAAACTAAACTAGTCCTGGGCTGCCTCAAAAGAAGCGTGGTCAGCAGGTCGCGGGAGGTGATTCTACTCCTCTGCTCTGCTCTTGTGAGACCCCACTTGGACCACTGTGTCCAGCTTTGGAATCCTCAGCACAGGAAGGACATGGACCTGTTGGAAAAGGTCCAGCAGAGGGCCACAGAGATGATCAGGGGGCTGGAGCACCTCTGCTATGAAGACAGGCTGAGAGAGTTGGGGTTGTTCAACCTGGAGAAGAAAAGGCTACAGGGAGACCTTTTAGCAGCCTTCCAGTAGCTGAAGTAGCTACAGGAGAGCTGGAGAGGGGACTCTTTGTCAGGGAGTGTAGCGATAGGACAAGGGGTAATGGTTTTAAATTGAAAGAGGGGAGATTTAAATTGGATACTAGAAAGAAATTTTTTACTGTGAGAGTGGTGAATCACTGGAACAGGTTGCCTGAAGTAGTTGTGGAAACCCTATCCTTGGGAGTGTTCAAGGCCAGGCTGGATGGGGTTTTGAGCAACCTGCTATAGTGGGAGGTGTCCCTGTTTATGGCAGGGGGTTTGGAACTTGATGAACTTTAAGGTCCCTTCCAACTCTAACCATTCTATGATTCTCAACCAAGCTGGATATGCTGCACTGCAATCATTTCAGTAATTATTTCTTATGTTCTTTGACGATTGCAGAAGGCAGTCTGTGGTGTGCAGTGTTATGACAGAAGATGGCCCTTTTCCCTCAAATATTTTGGGTGGGGTTTTGTGGAGAACTGAAGCTTATGTGATTGTGCTTCCATCTCAATGAACAGGCTTCCGGCTTTTACTTCTCTATTGTTTCTAAGCCACTGTTCACAGTCAAGCCATCTGGAAAAAAAGTATGTGCCCAGGAGATGGTAATATCTCAAACGTATTTAGTTTCTGTATTTTTCAGAGACAGAAGAAAGCAATCTTGTTTATTATATCCCTACTGTGGAAGAAGCTGCTGCATAAACTCTGTATTTACTACTCACCAGGACTGAGAGATATTATAAATGTCCTCATATCAGAAAAAGCTTTTATTGGTGCTGTTTTCCTACCAGACACCTGATGATTTAGCCCTGAAATCCAGATAGCCAGCGACTCTTGGTTATTGCTACTACTGATGTGAAAGAAGCTGTTAGAAACTCAGCAACACCCCTTTCCATGTGCTTGTGGCTCAGTGTGTGCTCACAGGCAAGGCATCATCAGGCAGATTTGCTGTTTGGGCCATGCTGTTGAGCCTCGATAGCCAGTCTCTGGTGTATCTCCGCAGCAGGAAAATATATCGTGGCATTAAAAATACATTACAGCTTTGCTTGGTCCCTCCAAGAACAGAGGGACAAAAATAGATGGAGAAAAGAGGAGAGTAGCAAGGATTTGGATTGTTTGTGATAAGAGGTTGAGCATTTGGTCTCTGGTATAACGCTTTGTTTCCAGGCGTTTCTGCCTGTGACAAGAGTGTCCTGCATGCTGCTGCCCCTATCCCCATCATGGGGGGGAGACAATGGGAAGCTTTATCAGAGCAGGAGGAGCTGGTCCATGGCAAACCTGCAGCAGGACCCAGCAAACAGCAAGGAGGGCATGGGTGGGCTGTGCAGGGAGGGGTGAGTCATAAACTCTTGATCCCAGATCCTGCCTACTGCCACCTCCCTCCAGAGGGGATTGTTCTCAGCTTCTCTTTCATCTGAAGAAATAAGATATTTCACATTAGCATTCGTCTCAGTGCCAACAAAAGATCTTCAGACTAGCAGTCCTGAAGCAGAGAGAGATTTGTCTCTTAGAGAACATGTAAAAGGTATTATTATAAATGTGCGAAAGAACAAAAACAAGCTCGCTGCTAAAATGCCGATAATCAGTTAGTCCTTTGAATAGCTTACAATCTGATCCCTCCCCATATTCTCACAGTACAGTGGAAGAAATGATTTAATTTGGGAATCTGCACAGAAATGATGTACCAAGCTATGCCATAGCTAAGTTTTCCACTGCTCTTTCTCTTGTTCCTTGTACTTTTTTTTTTTTTACCTTCTGAGCTTCCTGACAACCCTCCTGAACTTTCTGCATGGCAAAGAGCAATGACCTTCTCATCTTTGAAAACCTGGCAGCCATCACCATAACAAAAATATAATTCTTCTGAAGCACCTCTTCTGCGTGGTTGCCTGAAGGCTGAGATGCTGCTTGAAGTAGCCTCCATGCCTCTTTCAGCGTGTCCTGGAACTGCAAAGCCATCAGCTTTTCAGAAAGCTGCTTCTTTAGAATGTCTTTTGGCGTTTGGTGCTGAACCCCTGGTGGTTTGCATCTTGGGTTGTAGAATGGAAAGGGGCCAGGGGTAGCTCTCTCTCATGCTGTAAATGACTGTGCAAAGCGCAAAGTACTGAGCAGAAGAAACTTCACCTTCCCCGCGTGAAGCCCCAGCTTGCGGGCTGACTGCTACCCATTGCCTCTGCACCACTTGTCTTTGGTTAAACAAAAGGAGGAAGAAAAAACGTGGTGTATTTTCTCTGCTGTTGTGTGCATTTACTTTATTTCCCTTCTTGGAATTGTCTGAACCTGTTCTAAAGAGGACACAATTACAGACCTGTGGTTGTGGGGAGCCTGCCTTTCCCCTCCCCTCCTGCAGACACTGTAGTGTCTCTTTTTCCACTTATAAGCTACCATACCTTGATTTGATAGATGTGTTTAAAATACTTGCTGCCATTTCATGCACCTGTTCTTCCAGAGCTCTGCTATGGAGATGAGCTTGAATATACCATTTGAATTCATCATAGCTTGCGTCTTAGTTCTGGTCATTTCCACTTCAATTACATCTTCCCCATTACCTATCCTGCCTTCGCTGCCGTGGTCAACAGTAAGATGGACTGAGGTAATTATTTGTATTGAGGCCCGAGTTTCTATGGGACTACACTCCAGTGCGCTTGCATGAAGGACAACCTGTTAATGCTGAAATGATGTGGTTGCAGGCAGATTTATAGAAGAGGAACAGATTTACGCAGGTAATTCAGCCTTGACCTCTTGAGTTCTCATTACTTTGTGTCCGCCCAGCACTACTGCCCACTGCTTTTAGTTTTAAATGAGATCCAGTAACTAATAGTGAAATTATGGCAATCTGCTATATGAAATTTGTGATTATTTGCATTTAATTAAAGGCTTCTCTTGAGAAAATGAAGGGCAGCTTAACCTCAGAGAATCCTCTACGTCTCCAGTAATTGCTTCTAATTGAAGTCTTTAGAGTTTCCACCCCACCACAGGAAAAGGGGAAAAAAAACCAAACCCAAACCTGAAAAGTTTACTCCCACATATGGGGTCCCTGAAAATTATTTTATCCTTATGCAATTAAGGTGACTGAGGGTCCTCATAAATAATTCTTCAGTGGATGGGGGTTAACCAGCTAAAATTAAAGTTTAAATAGTCTAAAGTCTAGTTTGTGTGGGGTGTTTATAAGAATTCCATCCTCCCAAATTGGCTGTGCTGTGTGATGGTGTCCCCCACAGATAGGCACAGGATGTGCAGGGGTGTGTGTCTCACCTAAGTTCTCCAAGTTGTACAGTTTTTGTCAACTTCCAATGGTATTTTGGTTATTCTGGAAAAAAATTGCAAGCCTTTTGGCTTAGCATGTCCTGCAAAGCGTGGAAGAGGGGCTCTGCCAGCTCAAGGTGTTGCGGGGCTGAGCACAGATGCTGCCTCTAGATATGGGAACATCTTGGCTGTCTCCCTGCTCCTCCACCTTTACAGAAGTCCAAAGCCACAGGCTTGGTATTTGTTGCTGCAAGAAGTGGATCTTTCTTATGACAAACTCTTTATCATTTGGCGCTTAAGTCTTGACATGGGAATATGGGCTTGGGCAACCTTTTCTAGGATGCCTGTTAGTGCCATGCCCTGGTATTCCTGGTGCATGGAATGTGCCCCTAACCCAGGCATGGGCATCAGGAACGAGCCCTGCTCTGCTCACTGCCGTGTCTGCTGGGCGCAGAGAGACAGCGGTGGCCAGAGGGGTGTGATGGGACTGGGGGTGCCGTGTCTGGGGCAGGGGGAAGCACAGCAGCCAGCATTAAAGCCACTACCTCCGACTCGAGTGTGCGGCACATCAATTAGACATTCTGCCTAATTACAACTAGCAGTGTTTCCATGCTGCTTCAGGCAGCACTGTCGGTCCGATTGCACCCTTTGGCTCTGTTAAAATCCCTCCTTGTATTACGGATGTGAAAACAGGCATGACAAAAATGAAAGTGTGTATGTTGTAGCAGCAGATACATCCATTTTCTACTGTTTATTCTTTCCACTGAAGATACCAATGTGGAAAAGCATAAGAGAGTTTGGCTTTCCTGTGCTCTTGCATTGTTCATTAATGTCTCATATCACACAAGTCAGCAGGAGCATGCATCTGGTTTCTGCTTTTTATTATCCTGAAGGTTCTTTTTAATGTACGCTGAAACACGTAAAATGTCTAGATGGACTGAAATCCATGAGTGACCTCTTAGAGGTCCACAGCTGAGTCAGAAATGGCAATGTTATTGCTTGTAAGCAGCAGATTGGTCATCTTTTTTGAAGTTGCAGCTACAGTTAAATCCATGAAAACACATGTGACCTGCCTTGGTTATTTCTTAGTGAGCAAAGATGCTTGGCAAAGTACACCTCTGCCTTTTAGAAAGTGCTTTAGTTCTGTATGCAGAGCCCTGAAATTACTTGTATTTTGTGTAGGTGCAAGTCATATAGATGTGTGTAGGTGCTGATTTTGATTCTGATTATTTAGTAGGGTAGTATTGTTTCTTACAACAAATACTTAATCTTTCAAAACAAGACATTAAGGAATTTTGTTCTGAGAAACTAGGAAATCAAATGTCTTTTACAGTCTTTACTTTCCCTGCATGCTAGAAAGGGAATTCCTGCTAATTACATATTTGTGCGTACCCACCGCTTCTCAATCAAGCACTTATTTACTTATTTTCTGCCAGGCAGCTTTCCAGCCACACTTCCCCAAGCCTGTAGCCATGCATGGCGTTGTTGTGGCCCAAGTGCAGGACCTTGGAGCAGTCTGCATGAGGAAGGGGCCTCACGCTTTGGGGGAAAATCTGTTCTGCAGGTGGGGTCAGAGCCTGGGGCTGGGAAGGCAGCTAATTTCCTTTTGCCTGTGGAGTACGCTAAAAACATGTGGAATAGCCAGTCTGATGCATGACTCAGTTCTCCTCTTACAGGGGTGTAAATCCATGGCATCACTTCTACACAGGTATAAATGAGAGAAGAAGAGGCTGGCAGTGTACATCTGCAGAAGGCAGGCTGCAAAGGAAAGGGTTTTAAACTTTGAAATATAGACAATATGTTCTTCTGGGAAAGAAGAGTGTGTCTTGCTTTGGGGGTTTTTGGTTTGTTTTTCTTCTCACCTAGGGAACAAAAGAGACTGTTGCTTCGGGTTGGTAATGATCTATAGGGTGACACCTTAAATGGATTTCACTCACGTATTGTTTGTCAGTTTAAAACAAATACATAGATGCTGTGAGAATTTATGCAGTATGAAACGCAGACAAGGACCTAAGAGAGCTCTGTGGACAGAAATAGCTAAAGATGACTACAAATCTGTGCTCTGAATTCTTAGAGAAGCAGGCTCCCAGGTTTGGAAACATGGCACAGGCTGGTGGAAGTGGTGGACAATTATACTTGAACCCCAGTAAATGAGAGTAAACTAATCCACTGCACTCATTTCTTTCTTTCCTTTTCCTCATTTCCTGTTTTTCTGTTCTTAAAATGAATCCATCCTGTAAGAAATGTGAAGCTACGTGGCTGAATTCACTGCTCAGTCACAATTATCACCGATGCTTGTATTGGCTGAAATGCTTACTGAAAACAAGTGCAGAGAGATGATGAGATTCATGGTGGGGAAATGACCACCGTTCATCCAAAATGTTTTCAGTAGCAGCGCCGGGGAGGGAATACACTGGTGAAATCTGTAGTTCTTGGTTTTGTTTTAAAGGCCTCTAATGAGCCATGTGTGCAATGCATTTCACCCTGGGAAATCCCACTGAAATCTGGCACTTGGATTTCATTTCTTGTGCTGCTATATTTAGAGCAGAAAGCAGATCTCTCAGCGTGGCTCCTTCTGGCTTATAGGAACCCTGTGAATTGTCTTAGTAATATACACTAATCGCTTACCAGAGCTGCCAGCTCCCCATGAAAATCCTTTAAAATGGTAAAAAGTGGAAGCAGAGCAGTTGCCTGTATTTTCAGGCTGCAGTCACGCAGTGGTAGCCGGTTGTCGTGTCTACGCCGTGGGGATGAGGGGTGGATGACCTCAGTGGATGTGGTGGAGATGTCTCCATTGTGTCTTAATGAATATAGCAGAGTTTTTAAAAATTTGCAGTCAATGATAGTCTCAGCACATGCACTTTCCTTCCTCACTGTTCATCCATGCTCACTAGTAAGAGGAACAGGACGTCTGACGTATTTATTATTAATAAGTTCCCATCTTTCTTGACCCTAGGTCCATTAAAAATCATTCACAGCTGTGCCGAGTCAGGAACTCAACATCATCTTGATATAATCAAATAAACAAACCTTCCTTTCCAATACAATATTTCTTTCCTGAGCTGACACCTGCCAGCCCAGCTGTACCCAGTTTTCTGCAGCTGAAGCGCCAGGATGGTCCATGCCTTGTGTTAAAGAAACGTTGTGGCATGGATGTTCAAATTATGGGGAGGGGAAAGAGGTAACACACATCACTGTTACCAGTGTGCTGTGAGAATACAGCCTTTCTATATTCAGGTATTTTGAGATGTATCTCAAGTGTTTCATTCCCTTTGCATGCTTGTCTGTATAGGAAAAAAGAATATCTTTAAGACTTAAGAGCAATGAAATTACTATGGCTTGGTAGAAATTACATTCAAAATCTACTAAATTAAGCAGAGAACGTGTCCATCTGAGTAGGTTTTTGTTATCTTTCACAGTTCTTTGATAGGAGTGTGATTTTCTGTAATCACTCAGAAAGATGGCTGGATATTTTTTCTATTACATTCTGGAGGACTTGAACCTTTTCTGGCTTACCTTTGCTATTTTTCATGTTTATATACAACAGTATAATGCATCAGCATTTTTATATGTTTCCCATATAAAAATGAGCCATGCTTATAAAGGCTGTCAGACCTTCTATTCCACAGAATAACTGGAGCATCGCTGTAAGTTGACACCAGCCTAAAAATCACATATAGATGCTGAAATGTCTTATTTTATAGTCCTGCTGCTATTTAATAGCTAAACTGTGCCCTTTTCTTAATTTACTGTTGCTATCCAAAAGTACATTAGTATCGGGAGATGCTGCTGCAGAGGTCCTAGGGTAGCTCTGCTGCTTCTGTGGGTGCCCTGAAGTCAGCGAAGCTGCTTGTTGGCTAAGGAACTGGCCAAGCTGCGATAATTAACTGGTGAGTTAGAAATGGTAAGGAGACCAGTCTACAGTGCTTTAACCTTCTTTCAGCAGGTTTCTTCTACCAGGAATTGGAATGTAAAATGATTACTTTTTTGCTCCCTCCTCTGTATTTAGCCTCAGGAGGTTTCTGATAGGCTTTGGCTATTAAAGACAGCAGTAAATGCCTAGCTGGAAGCTATCTGGCATTCATAACCTTAAGCTATTTAGGAAATCAGAAAAGCTGAATGGATTTTTTTTCCTTTTTTTTNTACAAGAGCAGAAGGCGCTGCCTGCCTTTCAGGTGAATTCCACTCAGGATGATAAATTATGCCTGAACTGAACCAAAATGTTCCTAATGGCCCTAGTCAGAAGGCCTATTACAGGATGTCTAACTCGCTTAAATTCCTTTCTGCTTTAAATCGTTAATGATTAAGTATTTTAGGGCTAAAGCAATATGTACTTAAAGGGCACTTTGCTTTAAGGTTAGCCAAACTTAAAAATGAGCCCCTTAGCTGAGGTATACCGACTCACTCGAGTGACCTCCTTCTGGCGGTGGAATTGGGATACTGTCTCTACAGGTCAGTAATTTTGTGGGGATATTTGCAGGACACCAGGAAGGTTTATGGAAAAGGGAGCATAGGAACATTTTTAAGCAGAGAGAAACAGCAGCTTTAGCTTGCCCTTGTGGTTTATAAATCACACTTCAGATATTGCAGAGAGGAAGTTTATTTGTCTTTCGTGTTGACATTTGGAGAAGTAAACCATACAGTGACATAAAGGACATTTTCCCAAAGGAAGGACTGGTAGGTTGTAAGTTTGCAGTCCTGAACTGACTTATGCAGGGGGTTTTTTGCAGCAAAGAAGATGCTAAAACTCTCTCGTAATCACAAAGATTTGGTCTCCGGTCCAGTTCTGTACTGCTGCGTGCCTGGCAGCTGACCAGTGAGCGATGCCACACACTTGTCCGTAAGCTGTGGAAATACGTAGTAGATACCTGTTCAGCATGGTCAGCTATAGGCATGTCTCAATTTCTTAGATCTGTAATGTCAGCTGACAGTGAGTCCCAGAAAATTCCAAGTCACTTCACATAGTATTGCACTTAAAGGACCTGTGTGCTCACATCAGTGTGCTCATGTGTATGTTAATACCTGCAGGTCCAGTTTTACTTTCATTAGGCTCATGGATGAGTTTATTGGACTTGAGGTTTGCCTTCTAATCCTTTTCCATGAGTGCCATCACTGTGCTGATTCAGCAATTAGACACGCTGTCTTCTGCTCAAGCCAAATCAGACGTGTCCTTAAGATCCAGTGTCTGTGATCAGACTCACACGTGTCTTCCTCCGGTCAGGGCATTGATTCAGGGCCAGCAAGCAGCACACACACAAGCAGATACTGAGGTTGCATTATGAAATGCCTGTGCATGCTTGATGTGCGCACACAGAAGCGGGTAAGCTTGCAGAACGGGCTGAAAGAGCATGTTTTCCAGAATATCTAAATTGCACTTTGTGGTGGACAGACAGATTCCAGGCATCTAGGACTGCAAGACTGCCCTCTTCCGTCATTTTTATTGCAGAATAAAGGACGGTTTCTTTATAAATTTTGAAATACCCATTTTCCTTTGGGTTTTTTCCCCTCTTGATGATGCAGCTCCCTACTGAGGATTTTAAGCAAACATTGTTCCCAGCTTGTTTGGGATGTTCTTACTGGGAATTCCTAGCCCACTGCAGTGCAAATGACTGGCTCCTTCAGAATGTTTCGATTCCCCACTGTGTCACTTCCCCTTTGATATCTGATGAGTCAGCAGGTCTTTAATTGCTGTTCCTCTTTGCTGGGAGTGCTCTCGTTCAATATGTTAAATATTTGATTGCCCAAGCTTTCCAGATAGAGTCAGGGCACACATTGGGATGAACAAACTCCTGATGCAAAACCTGTGGCCTCTCCAGACGGCAAGCTTTGGGAGCTCACGGCTTCCTTGATTCCACGTCTGGGAAGTGTCACCTAGAGCCTGTCAGGGCTGTGAGGTGCAGGTGAGGTGGCTCCAGCTGCTAGGGAGCAGTTTTGGATGGCAGCAGCCATGCTCAGGGATGCTGGCTGCAGGAGGGTCTGCCTGGGAGTCTCCTGTGTGATCAGGAGGCGAGTGTGGCAGCATTCTGCTCTTGGCTGTTCCCAGGGCTCCTTTTTGCTCTTTTTTAAGAAAGCAATGTAGACATACCCACTGGGATGCTCCTGTGCTTGGTGGATTGTGGAGTGTGCCTTCAGGGACTCACTAAGATGGGACATTATAGCCAATAAAATTATCATTTTGTAACTCTCCTGGATAATATGCATGTATTTCATACTCAGTGAGCTGAAATAAGGGCACTTTTTATAGCACTTTCAAAGTATTTTAAATGAATGTGGTGTGTAGGGACAACCTCTTGTGTCTTGCATAAGAAAGCCTGGCTTCCAGGTAAGACTGTTGTTGGCACAGCTGGGTCTTCAGCCAGTGGCTGAATGGCTCCTTGGGAGGAGAAATCCAGAAAGCTGGGACTTGCTGGCTGTACGTGGTCTCTGGTGTCTTTCCACATGGTGCTGTGTAGGAGCATACAGACTCTCACATCATGGCAAAAGCATGAACAGTCCCAAGGATTGTCAGCTCTGTAGGTTTGAAGCAGTAGCTGCAATGCAGTCTGTGGAGGAGAATATCCCAAATGAACATCCACCTGTGGGCTTCACACTCCACGCAGTGGTACTAAGAACAGTACATAGAGGAACACAGAGAGCAGCATGCACTTAGCACGCTCACTCAGTCACTTCACTTGCTTGTGGCTCTGGTGAGAAGAAAGATCTTGATCAGAATAATGGGGAAATGAAGAGCCCTACAGACTCACTTTGTTAATCTTATTAGCCTGGTCCTAATGTAAGAGAAGCTGCTGCAATGCACACGCTCAAGCAATGGCATGAAAAAAAATTGCAGAAGTATCCCTCCCACTGAGTCCAAGAGAAGCAATCTCACTCCCACTGAAAGGATGAAATAAACGTAGCTGCTGTTAAAGCAGAGCAGTGAACACCAGAACTATCCTTTTGTAGAACAGATCTCTTAAATGGACCTTTAGATTAAGAAAAAGAGGTGCAGAAAAAAAATATCTGTCCTGCAGCAAACTTGGCAGTGCTGAGGCAGTGAGACGGGGGAACCCTGTGAATAGATAAGTGGCATTTTCCCACATTATTCAAAATGCCCACTTGCTGAACAAGTGGAGCAGAAATTTCTCAGTGGATGAGGAATGGGGAGAGAACAGTCCATCCGCGTGGAGCCTTGACTTCCGCCAGGCCATTAATATCAGGGATGTTTATGACCTTCCAGTCAAGCAAGGGAGAATAACTCATCAGCAGTCAGGTTCAATCTAGCTGATGTTTCCAGGATTAAAAGCTTACTTGCAGACTGGATCTATTTGCCAATTTTATGGTGGACCCTTTTGTCGGTATAATTTTCAGTGTTCGGGCCGCTGCAGGTTTTGAGCTCCCCAGCATTAATTTATGGTGCTTTTTGCAAAGACAAAGCTGGCAAGAAATGTAAGAGAGCTTGAAAGTCTTCCTTTGCTCTGAACAATGCAGGCAAAAATTCCTGCTGTGGTGCCTTGTGAAAGCAAAAGTTTCATATCTGGATTCAGCAGATGCCCTTGATGTGAGATAGTTGCCCTGGTGTCCCTTTAGCCACATGCAGCTCTCCAGGACCTCAAAGCCAGTGGTCCTGCCTGGACAATGTTATGTGACTGGCGGGGCAGCTGATTAATGAGGAAGACCCTACATGGCCTTCAGGGACCAGATTGGTCATTGCTTCCCCGTGGCACTGAACTTTATTTTTTTGAAGTATGCCACTTAAAGATTTAGCCGGTATCTTCATTAATGGAAACCAGTAGATGGTCCTGTCCTGTCCAAGGTAGTTGGAGAAGGAAAGCTTAGTGGCTTCCAGCTCTAAGCACAGCCAAAGCTGCAGGCCTTTACAGCAGTAATACATGCTGTGTTCTGGATTGGAAAGTCAGGTAAAGAGGTTGTCAGTGTACACAAGCATCTCAGCTCTGAAGAGTGGATTTGTAATGGAGGTGGGCTTCCAGTTGCCTACTTAGTGCCCGTGTTGGAGAAGATTTCCATAAAACCAGTTTACCTGCCTCCTTTTGATAAAAATAATTGGAATTCTTGGACTTTCAAAGCTGTGGAGGCAGTAATGGATGACCAGCTGCACTTCAAATGAAAAAGTAATCTGTGGAATAATTACTGCCAGTCAACTCAAGCCCAGCTGTGAAATATTAATGGGTTGCTCGATCAGTCTATACAGAGCTCTCAATCTTCCTCTGAGAGAACAGTACAAACCCGGCAAACAGCTCAGGATTTGTAGTCAGCCAAATTATTGACAGGGGCAGAATAAGATGTTCTAACGTGGTATTTGCTATAAGCAGGTAACAGTTATTGATTACTAATGGAAAACCTTTTCTTAATATTTATAAGTTCGGAGATGGTCTGTCTTACACCTCTCCAAGCACCCACCATCGTGGTGGACAAGCAGTGGCAGCCTCATGCTCTGCAGGTCTGTGCAAAGCGCTGCTGCACAGCTCAGGAACGTGTGACAGTCTTCGAGAAAAAAAAAATTAAAAAAATTGAACAGAGGGCTTTCTATATTTAACACCAACCCGTTTGCCTTAGAAAATGTTTGAACAGAATGTATAGAGAGCTCAGAAAGACTGAGAAGAAGTGAGCTGCCACCCTGATCCAGCAAAGGACTGCACTTCAGGCATGTGAACAATCCCGTTTCCTTCAGAGACACTTTGCATAAGTTTAAGCACTTTGTGAGATTGAAGTCTACTGAGTAGGAGTTCATAAATAAAAAGAGAAAGCTCTGCACTGGATTTACCTTCCTGAGCCCTTGAACTTAACGGAAGCCCAGCTTCAAAATGGAGAACCAACTAGGGAACGAACACGGGCTGCTTTGATTAGAAAAGCTTCAAAGTTTTGATCGTGCCACGAGATACAGACTTCATGCTGCATTTGTTAATGGGAATGATCGTTTCTTAGGTGTCTCTTCTCCATCTACCTCCTACTGGTCCCAGCAGATCTGGGTCTGCATCCTCCCACATTGCCTAGATGTGGGAATAGGACAGTGCCAAATCTCAGAGAAAAGTCTGGTTTGTCTGAAGGGGATTCCAGCATTGTGATTGGGGTCTGCCTTCACTGTATGTTGCAGAAGAGAAGACAAATCTGAGCATGAAACAGGATCTACAGCTGCTGTAGTGGGCGTGAGGGAAAACTCTTCCCTATTTTGTGCAAAGGTCAAGTGCCCTGCGGAATCAGGAAGAAAACATCCTCGGCGTGATGTGAAGGACTGTGATTGAGTCACAGACAGTTCTTTCTTTGGACAGGACTAGAGTAGGATGTACATCCATAACAAATGAACACTGAGCAGAGAGAGAGACACGAGACACAGAAGAAGGTATCAACACCTCTCTGTCCCCACAGGATGGATGTGGGGAATTGTTTTTTAACTGATGTATTTTGATGTCTAATTCTAAAGGAAGAGGGGAGTTCCTAAGTGTCTTTTCAATAGCCAAGAAAGAGAATTAGGATCCTTCAGAAAATAATTCAGAGCATCTAAGTTATGATTCTGCACTGAATGGCACCTGGAGGAATATCGCTAGCCACCTAATTTCATCACGTAAGTTAAGTCCTAAATTTAGTTAGTGTGAATATCCCCAATGCATCAAATTCAGAAACTTCTTTTTAAAATTAGGAAATTCTAAACTCAGAACTGACTATCTTCACTGTAAGAGCTGAGGGTTGCGGATCTCTGCAGTCACCTGTACAGCTTTGAATGCGGATGATTCTTGGCTTCTCGAGAAGCAAGTGGCCGAGCCATCATAGTGAATAGTGCTGGGATTCCCCTTCTCTCTGCAGTTCCTACAACTGGCCTTCTGTGTAACCTCACATCATTTCTCTGACCCTTTTTTCTCCTTCCTAATCCCTGATAGATTATGAGATTTTGTGGAAGGGACATCTTTTGTATAATAAGGGATAGCTTTTGTGTAAGGAGCGTTATTATTATTAGGTTGTAATTATGGTGTTTATCTATATCATAGCAAACCAAGGCTCATATTTCAATATCAACCAGTAGGCTCCAGCTTCAGTAGTTCATTTGGTTGAACATGGAGCAAGTGGTACAATACAGGCAATTTTGCTGTTCTGGGGCAACATGGGCTAGAGGAGCAGAGTCTTCCAGTGCCTGCAGGCAATGTCAGAAAGCCTGTTGAGCCACATGTTTGAGATGACTGCTGTAGGTATTATTGCATTATAAATAGCAGCTAATAATAGTAGCATAACAGCAAGGTTCTCAGCTGATGTAAATTGGAAACTGTAATTCCGTAGAAGTTAATGGAGCTCAACTGATTTACACTAGTTGGCTGTCTGGCCCTTAGCAAATGATTCTAAATCTGATAAAATTAAATGAGATTCAAAGCTCCCTCATATAAGAGAATATTAAACCCTATCTCTGCTGTCAGACTTTTTCCACGGCTGTCAGGCTTTGTAGCTGGGGCTTTAAGATCCTGTTTCAAGTCCTTGATTTTATTATTTGATATTTTTTCACTTATCTCTCTCTTATTTTGTTTAGTTAGTTAATTCTTTACTTCCCAAAAAGAAGAATAAGAAAAAAATCACCCTTTT
The DNA here is from genome assembly GCA_013400055.1 of Nycticryphes semicollaris. Taxonomy (NCBI): domain Eukaryota; kingdom Metazoa; phylum Chordata; class Aves; order Charadriiformes; family Rostratulidae; genus Nycticryphes; species Nycticryphes semicollaris. The sequence goes on from VXBJ01006628.1 coordinate 992,721, forward strand.
TGATGAATCATTAGCTGCCATTTGTTAGCATTCACAAGTTATTGGCAGAGGTCTTAAAGCCGTTGAGATTTGTGCCCTTTAATTTTGGTTGAAAGTGCAAATAGACATTGCAAACATCTGTTTGGCATCCGTGTTGGAGAGGTCTGCAGCCTCAGTGTGTTCCCCTTGTTCCTCAGTAAAGTACTGTAAATTTTATTTAATATGATTGCCTCCAGCCTATAAACTATTACACAATAATCTGGTCTTCAGACCTGGTGAAGGTAAGAATTGAGCATTGAATTCATTTATAAGCTCTCTTTCCTGTTGCCCATCTTGTGGGCTGATGTGTAGCGTGGATCAAGGAGGTGACTGGTCCTAGGGAGGGTCAGAATTGATGAGGAGGTTTAGAAAGGTTCATCCTTTGGAGATTTTTTTGCTTGTCTCCCATCTACCAGCATAAACACACAAATCCTTGCCTGGGTTCTGTCACAAAGATCCAGATTGTTTTTAAACACTTCTAATAGCAAGTTTTTAGAAATCCAGGCTGGTTTGACATAACTGGGTCGCAGGATGGTTGGGTGTGCGGTGCCCTGCGTGGGGGTGGACTGAGGAGCGGCTCAGCGTGGGAGCGAGGTGGCGACTCCGCGATCGCTCCGCTTTGTGCAGAACAGCACATCTGACCGTAGCGTCTGTTCAGAGGAATGTATTTAGATTTGCTGGTTTTGAAGCAGAACCCTAACCTAGCGATCGCCCCATGAGTCACTGTTGCCATCTTACCTGTATGCCTGAATCAGAACAAAGTCACTTGAAATGATAAAACCCCAATGCAAAACTTTCCCAAGAATTAGGATGACTGGAAACAGCCACAGGAAGGGTCTCCAAGCAAGTCCCAGGACAGAGACTACTCAGATGGGTGGCAAGCACCTCTCACTTGGGGCCTTGCTGCTGTGAATAGTTTTGGGCAGCTTCCACAGAGGCTAATGTGACATAAAATGCTAGAAGCTTGTTTGAGAACAAGTGTAAAGCTCAAACCATAGAGTTGTTTCCTTTGCTACGTGCTGAAGTCTCCACTAAAGCTGAAAGTAAAAACTAAATCATGAAGATCACCTCTGCTGAATTTGATTAAAAACGTAATATGTGTTTAAAAATTCGTGGCAGATATCCACAGTTACTCATGCAGACATGCAGGGTGCAGTAATAGAGCCTATGTCTGTGGTAGGAAATAGGCATTAAAAGTTGTTTCCATCCCTGTTTGAGTTAGAAGGTCTTAGCGCAATTCTTTTTATCTGAAAACTTTCTCCCTGAATTCCTCTTTCTGGTCAGTCCATTGAATAAACTGCTTCCCATTGCTTCGTTTCTACTTGATTCATTCATAAAGCTGTAATCTCAAAGCAGAGTTGAAAGAATGTAACATAGCCTGATTCGTATATATTTTTCCCAGTTCTGGTAGTGAGCTCAGAAAATCTACAACCTTTGAAAATACAGAGTGTTGGATTTCTCAAGGCATAAAAACATCCCTGGTGTATCATGCTGTAATCAGAAGTGGTTTCCCTGTGCCAGCGGGTTGTCTTCTCCAGATGGAGCCAACCCACGCTGTTGTGTCCAAACAGCAGTTTCAGGATGGACAGTGTTTCTCATAAGACTCTCCTGATGTTGTAGTTAGTTGCGGAGCAAAGTTTATAATCGCTGCAAATAAACATCGAGCAAACAGCAATAAAATACGTACATATAAAAGTAAATGCCACGTGTCAGCCTAATGAAAAATGAACCCTGCACGGGTCCCTGGAAATTATGCGTTACTGGTTTTTGTAAGACTAAGCAAAAATGCAGCAGTGCTTTGTGTTAAGATTGTTGAATTACGTTGTGTGAATACGGGTAACATGATTTGGACAACACTAGGAGGGAGACAGGGAAATTAATTTCCTTGGTGTGCTGCCTGTAACTTTCAAACAATTCTGTGAGACTCCTGATAAGGGCCGATGAGACTTGTTGTGGGAACACAATGATGTTAACCAATCTGCGAGTAAACTCCAGCTCAGCACTCCACTTGTCATTATTCAATCTGTCCTGGCGAATAACACAGATAAAAGGATACTCCAGTCCCATGATGCAGAGGCTTAGTACACACAGTGAATCATAATCAAGCCAGAGACTCTTTTTTTCTTTTTTTTTTTCTTTTATTTTTTATTTTTCAGGTAACAGAAGCAGTTACCAGCTTTTAAATGGTTTCATAATTTTTTTGTTCTCTTTTGGCAAAAATGCTTACTTGCATCTCATAACGGAAATCATCTGGGCTTTTGAGATATTATTTAAGACTCATTTTAATGTGCATTGTTATTTTTTGTTTAGCCAAACTCTGGGCCAAGTGTAATTTACTTGATATTAATTAGTGTGGAGCTGTGAAATGGGCATACAAAGCCAAACTACTTTTTTGCTGTATTACCCAGTTTTTAAAAATGAGTTTACAAATCCCCAAATTGCTCTTTCATCCTATGCTACAGATGAATGCAAGTCCAAAGTTTTGCTTTGTAAGATACAATTTCTTTATTGCTAAATATACTAAATATATTGGCTAAGTTAGACATTGCCTCTACTTACTGCATACATTTTAAGAAATTGGGTTTTAGGCTTGTGTATAATAAAGGCATTACAAAGAATGCTTTTAGGACTTATAATGCATCTCCAAAGACAGGAGAAACACATTTCTTCTTATTCCAGCTGCAGCACAAGAAAACCACTCCACTACCTTCTCCTGAAGGAAAGGAGTAAGAAGAGAAGTCAAAGCGCAGCCCCTAGAAATCTGAGTACATTTTCTTAAATATGTTTCTGAATAAGTTTTCATGGAGCATCAGCTGACTGTGCAGTCTCTGTGAACAGCCAGCATTTGGCATCCTTATGTGCTGGTGGTGTTCACCAGTACGGCTTTGGCCATCAGCTCTTGCTGCTCCTTTCCCTCCAGCCGTTGCCCTGAACCCTATTGTGCAGCCATCAGCTCTTCAGAGCTAACTCAAGAGAAGTAAGATACTCCATTAAGGCATGCATTAAGGAAAACATTGCTTTCTTGTTCCTGTGATAGAGAAATTGTGTATTAATTCGTCTAGACCAAAGACATAAATATTTGATTTTCATGGAGTCACCGTATATACAAAGAGTATGCAGAGTTCACTTTTGTTTCATTAGCTGAAACGAGCTAAGGCAATTTTAGTTCATAAACACAGTATTTGGTTCTATTGGCACGGCTTTTAAATATATTTAAAATCTTGTTACTTGAGATCAGTAAACAAAATATAGTTCTTTTATCTAATTTACATTGTCAAGAGCAAAGTTATTTACATAAGAGGTTTGATAGACTATCAGGAACAGCTATACTTCGAGAGAGAAAAGCCTATTAGATAGTAATCTATCTGATAAGCATATTACTTCCACCAAAGCCAAACTGCTTTCGTATTCTGTATAAATAATTCCATTTAGTGTAATTGATTATTTTACAGCAGGAACCAAGATAGATATTGTCGGGGTAGAATCAGCCTATTAGTCATGTTTTGGAGGTTGTTCTGGAGAAGACGGATTTCGATAAGCTGAAGCTCATCTGAGCGATTTGCAGAGCAGATCACTAGCCAAGTTGTCATTGTGCAGCTTCTGTTTGCTCTGAAATATCGGCTGAGCTATTGTAGTTCGGCACAAGATAACAGCAGTAGCTGCACGCAGAAACCAGCTTCAGAGTGATGTAGCGAGCTATCACCATGCCTCAGTCCGGAGCTGTATTATACCTTTGGAGATTGTTAAGCAATCGATGTAGGAAAGCTGCAGAAGGCAAGGTTCGTTTTGTTTCTGCAAAGGCATGACTTAGAGGTGCTGCAGATTCCTGAATATGTCAGGAATATTTGGTTCCTGGTCTGGGGATGCTTGGTGGGTACCCTAGCAGCTGGCTGCTCACCTGTGGTATGGTGGGACGCCTCAACAGTGTTTTGAGAAGAGTTTTCCGGGGCAGATGTGAGTTGAAATGGTCTTGAATGGTCTTGCTGCAGTGCAGCAAAACTTATTTTATGTGATTTTTTTTTTTTTTTAGTGTAATGAAAAGGTTAGGTGTGAAACTACTTTGTCGATCTGTTTTGTCTTGCTCTTTACTTCTTGTCCCTGCTTTCTTTGTTGGTTTTGTTTTTTTTTCCCTTGCCTGTGTATTACTGTTTTTTTTCCCTGGCTGCATGATTACATGTTCGCCTTTGGTTTATTGCATTCCCCCAGCAAATGGAATCACACGCTTCTCAGTGAAGTGTGTGACTGCCAAAGAGCACGAGGCCGTGTTTGTGTGCGAGGACTTCTAAAGGTTCTGTTTAAAAGAGCAGGCTGTGTTTAAGCATAAGTATAATCCATGTGTGGTGACATTTCAAGGTTATGGAAATCCAGAATCAGTTTCCACAGTCAATATTTAAACTTCAGCAATGGGGAACAAGTGCTGTCTTTATCGTAGTGGGCTGGCACACGGGTTAACGCACCTTTAGCAGAAAATAACAGGAAAGGGTGGTTCCTCGAGGGAGTGCTTAAACATGTTTTTAATTGTAATATAAATATGTCGTTGCCTTTCTAATTCAACTTCCATATACATGAGAGGTTACAGGGTGCCAAAGGGCCCGCCATCGTGATATATTACTCCTCAAAGCAGCCCTGAAATATAGATGTAGCCCTGCGGAACTTGCAAAAGCTCTTTACTAACTCTCCTTAAGGAGATGCAGAATTAGAAATTGACACATAGTATTTCTTTATAAAACTAGGGTCTTTCTATTTGCATAAACTCCAAATGGCTTCCAGAGCAGAATAAATGCAGTGGATCATGAGGAGATGGGAAAATTAGAAGGATATAATGTGGTCAAAGGGTTTGAAATAGGACTTTTTTTCTTTTTCATGGTAGTGCTGGAGGTTGTCCTGCCCACAGGCCAAGCAGGGTTTGAGACTGAAGTTTATATTTCAGCCAGGTTCAGTTATTGGAAAGACATTGAATGAGCTTCCCCTGCTGCTGTGGCTGCAGCTCAGACCTTTCTAGTGAGCAAAATGTGCTTCTGGAGAAATACTTCCGAGTGGCCGTGGACAACACTCATATGAATGTGAACCAGTGCTTGTCTCCTGAGCAGCCCATGGACTCTTTGCAGAACATCTTGTCAAGCCATTAGCAATGCCAAATTAAAAAAGAGAGCAAATGGTTCTCGTGTTTCTAGGAGTGAGTTTGTCCCATCTCCCCCTATACATAGCACGCTGGAGAACATGCTTTGCCATTTATAATCATTCATACACTGAATTGTGACGAGCTGGGCTTTGGTTAGAATAGTGGGTTATTCTCCACCACAGCACAGCCGAATTGTGGGGCTGGCTTCCCAGAGCCCCTGGTTCACACTCAAACCTGAACTGTAAATATGAATCTCATTCCTGAATTCTTTCTACTTGCCCTTCTGCTGTCTCTGAAATGCATTTCTTTCTTTATGTGTTGGGGTTTTTTTTGTAAATGGATTAAGGAAAACATCAGGTATGAAGAAGAAGCGTGAGTTCAGATCTTCAGCTAGTGAAATGGAAATGAATTTGATGAATTTGTATCAGCAAAATGCTTGAACAAAGACACAGTCTTCTTGGCAAGACTTTTTTTTAACATATTACAGCCAAAACATGAACATTTACCTTACAGAAATTGCTGAGGAAGAAAGTAAAATTAATCTGTGTGCAGCATTACATATGTGTTGTAGTCCCATTTGAGGCTAGCACTGGGTTTACTTGGTCCTTAGCTTCTGAACTGAGACTTTCAACAGGATTAAGTTTCCGTCATCTACAGCAGGGCGTGTAAATGTGGCAGCTACAATTAGAGATGCAGCTGTGTACAGATAAGCGCATTTTTGTTGTGAAATCCTGAAAACAAACTTCATGCAAAAATAAAGAGAAACCTGAGGTGGCGTCGGTCGGCGCAGTACCTGCCTGCTGGCATCCCATAGAGTTACAGAGACATTTCCTTGGCAGGCTTTTGTGCTCTATCCTGCAGGGAAGGGAAAACAAGATAAGGTTGCTTTGGTAAGCAATCATTGATTTATAGGAGAACACATGGTTGAATTTGATTGGGATAAATAGGAATCAGAAATCAATTAATGACTGATTATTTTTTCTTCCGTAAATTCATTTTAGATTTTGGCAGCCTTCAGGAAATATTCTGCCAGGTTCAAGGAGTTTAAAATATTCAAAAACCAAGCAGGAATATGTATCACTTAATTACTCCTCATCTTTTGGTATAGTCTTAAATACCTGAAGTAGAAACAGGAGAATAAATCACACTTTTGCCATCCTGTCCCCCATTTCAATTTTTATTCATTTTCAATTTTAATCATCCTTTCTTTCTAATTGTTAGAAGGTGTGAATATGAGTTTGGCCATGGATTTTTCTCCTTTTCAACATGTGGTCGCTGTGTTTAAGTGCTCATCTCTCCATGTGAATTACAAAAGGCTGTGTTATCAGAGTCCAAAAGCATGTGCGGCTTTATTACACAACCCATCATCGTGTTGAGGAATTGTTAGTCCCACAAATTGCCGGATCTCTCTGACTATTGTGGGAAGGACAAAAGGGAGAAGCTTGAATTGCAGGCTGGAGGAATAGGCGACGCGAGGGTCAGGTGTGCTGAGGTGCCGAATGCCTTCCACAAACTTGGAGCCTTGCTGCAATTCAGGGTAAATTGAAAATATTCAGTACAGCCGAAGATGAGATCTTTTATACCCAGAGAAATGAATACACTAAATTCTAAAGGGATTAATGACTCCAATGTGCTTATAAAGAAAGGAAGGAAAAATATTTACTTTTGAAAGCATGGGAACTTAGGAGGAGTGTTAGAAGGGAAGGAGAGTTCACCAGAGGAGCTCAGTGAGAGCTGAGAACACGTAAATATTATCCAGGAGCTCTATAAACGAGACAAGTCAAACATGCCTTTGGAGATGGGTAATTGTGAAATGCTCTAAACTACTTTATGAAAACTATGAAAGGTTTTTCTTTCAGGAAGGAAGGAAGGGAGGCTTCTTCATAAGTTTGCCTAAAAGCAAGAAACGCACTCTGATGTGCAACACCGTGCCCTTTATGTGGCCTAGGAAATCTTCTTTCATATGACAAAATCTAACCCAGCAAAAGCTTGTTCTAAATAAATGGGTTTTATGGCTGAACTGAGTAAGGTCTCAAAATTTTGAGCTTTAAATAACGTTGAGCACATAAGCAGAAACATGGATTAATTTTTATAAAATGTACAAGTTCCGCAAGATACAGAAAAGCAAAATATTTGCTTGTGCTTACACAGTTGGTGAGTTTCGAAATAATCTTTTTTGGCCATTTGGGGCTTTCAGCGAGGCAAAGGTGCCCACGTGCCCCTGCCCCGCAGTCTGCTTGCAGGGTCTCTGCTTCCCTCCCCAGTGGGCACAGGGTCGCAGAGGTTGCCTTAAGAGTGCCTGGCCATACTTAGGACTATCTAGTCACAAATTGTGCTTGCTTCTGAAATTTCTACCAGGTGTAAAACTAGATCCTCAGTCTAAATATCTTTCAAAAGTTTGGCCTGGCGAGCCTTCTGGTGGGTTTTGTGATGTGTTATCACTGCTGCCGTATGTGCAAGCGCTGAAGCAAAGCATAACTATTAACATTGCTAATCAAGACCAACTGTAAATATGGAAACATTTATGTAATGTACAGCATAAAAGCAAGCAATTTCTAAAGCGAAATGGTTTTAGTTAGTTGTGAAAACAGAGGAGAAATGGGGATATTTACAAAGTGTACATAAAGTCCTTGTTTCCTCATCAGAGGTAGGATGTGGGTGAATGAGTCTGTTCCAGCCTCGGTGAGTTACGGTGAGCTAGTGATGGGGTGAAGGTGACTCTTTCTTTAGGTGCCCCACTGGTGGTCTCCAGGCCTGGATGTGCCTCAGCAAAGCATTCGGACATACGTTCAAGAATGACCCCATCCTAGCAAAGGCCAAAGAATAGTCTGTGCAACTGCATACCACTTATCTGGCACAAATGCAAGGTGATTCATGTTAGCTTAGCCCTGTTTAACTGCAAAATATTTGTTATAGTTACCTGATTTTTACCACAAGTTACAAATAAGACCAGGCATGATAAAATGGCTTGGTAGACCCCCACCACTGCGTTTGGTTGTGCTGATTTATCTGTGTACCTAAGTCTGTATGGCACAGTTTTAGACATGGGTTTATCTGGCTGCAAACACCAGCACTTAGGCATCCAGTCTGATTTTCTCTCAAAAATTTTAGACTGCAACCTTTGAAAGAGGACAGTTGGAGCTACCAATTACTTGATAAAGATAATAGCCTTTTGGGGACACGGATAATAGTGAAGTAATTGCTAATGGGGTTTTGGCAGATTAAATGGACTCTCCAGATGATGTGAGATACAGTTCTTTCCTGTATCAGTTTGGCTAAGTGAAATATTTGGATGTTTTTTTTCAGTGATATGTCAGCCTCTCCTCTTTCTTTTCTGTGTAGCCATTCACCTCAAGCAGTCCATGAAGAAGAAAGAAACAAAAAAAACCCCTAATATCTAATTTAAAAGGCTGGACTATGTTCTTGCGGTGTTCTTGGGGCTTTGATAGCACCTTTAAGGCTCAACTCCTCTTACTTAATAAATTCTGGATGTAGAACTTCACTTACTTACATCATATTAAATGAAGTTTGGAACATTAACTTTAAGGAGAGTCACTTCTACAAGTCCATTTTTCACTAACTTTCCTTGCTGCACTAACATACATTACCTAAGTGTGGAAATGAAAGCTTTTTGCCTTGTGGCAACGAGATATTACTTTTACTCCTCTAACTTCAGAAGTGAGGCTATAATGCAGGGAAAAATGAGTATCAATGTCACAGAACAGCCAAAATAATATTGAAGGGCTTTTTTAGCACTGCATTTCTCATACAGGGTTTGATACAAGGAAGGCAGCACCTCAGCCATGCACATCAATGGTTGTGCCCCGTTGGTCTTCAGCATGGGCGCTGGTCAGCTATAAGCATATTGAGTAAGTGTCCCTATTTAATAGGGTGACACTACCAGGAAGGGGGTTTGCTGGAGTGCTCTGCTCCATTAGGAATTTTAAGGAATATTTGGCTGCAGGTCATTGGAGAAAGAAGAGTAATGATTTTTGTGTGCTCAGAAGGAACACAAATACAAGGGAAAGTGTGCTAAATGCAATGGCATTGTTGTATTTGCAGTAGTGCATGGAATATTGAAGCTACGAGTTCACTTTTCACATTGTGTTCATGAGACCTTTTTTGCCTTCTGCTCTATATGAATGTTTTTAAATGAAGATAACACTGGGTCTCATCAAGAGTGTGGAGAATTTCTGCACCTCTTGCAGTGCTTATGGCTGAGCTGAGCTGCCCAGGTCTCTTTTATGGAGCCTGCTCCCTTGTTTTCCCTGCTTTGCATTTTGCAGTAAATACCCTGTGGCTGAGCTGAACTGGAGCAATGCTAACATTGGTTTGAGCTGTGTTCAGCTCAAACCTGGGCAGCTTCAGGGGCACTTTCAGGGATGTGTTTCCCCAGGTTAGGATTTGGCAATGCTGTCTTGTCCGTGTTCCACCAATGGCTGCCAGAGCAGGGTCAAGAGGATTCAGCATCCAGTGAGTCCTGCCCCACGTTTTTAATGATGCTTCCCTTCATTATACATTGCATCTCATTTTGACTTATGCCCCATGGTACATATTATATTGATCTCTTTTCTTGAATTCTCTGACCATATAGTGATTTGTCTTCTCTCTTGTTTTCCAGACCATTCGCAGAATGTGTCATCATTAGCTCCTCATCTCCCCTTTCTTTTTCCTTTCATGTTGCTGTTCTTCCTTTTTTCTCTTACTGTTGTCTCATTCAATAACTCTCTCTCTTCCCAGTGGCCTGACTTGCCAAACACAACATGACAGAACAACCCTTTTCCAATATGTAGTGATGTAATTAATTTCTTCTGTTTCACAACTAACTTGAATAAGCTACTTTTTTATACAAAATTGATTTTTCTCTTTATGGTGATTGATGCTAGAGTCTCATCTTTTCACAATTTTAACATTTACATGTACATCAGGGAGTATTTAATAAAAAAAAAAGGTTTTCCCCATTTTCAATGAATATTTTAAGAGATGCAGCATCTGTATTTCCTCTTGAGAGATTTGCATAAAATCTCACTGAAGCTACTGTATACTTTTGTCAAATTGTGGACAACACTTCATTGCCCAACAAAATATATGTGGTGCATTATGCAGTAGTTCTAGGATATTGCTAGCTGAAAATGCAGCCCATAACACATCAACTGTATCTCCAGCCTTGCCCAGCCACTTCTTTGTCTGTCAGCTCATCTGTCCAGAAAAAGTTCAGCCGAGTTCCCACTTAGATCAGCAATGAAGTTCTAGACTACCTCCGATCACTTTGATTTAGCAGCATAGTGACTTTAATTAAAATCTATTAATGTCACATTGGGCTTTTAGCCATGATTTTAAGAAATCATGGGGGAACCAAACTGACAAAATTTCTTAACGTATGTCTCGGACAAGTTTGAAAATGTACCGAGAAGTAATCAGAAGTACAAACAGAAAATGCAGTGGTGTTAACACTGCTGAGATAGCCCATTGGCTTAAGGAATCAAGAATCTTACGCATCTGATGTGAAATGTCCTTTGCCAAGTTTCAGGAATCCAAAGAGAGTGGTTTTAGCACATCCCACAAAAGGCATCTGACTTGGGCAGGATGAATCACTCTCCGGTGACTGCTTTCTATTTTCGTTGGCTACAGAGTTAACCCGAGCACCTCGCTGAGATCGTGCACCTAATGCTTTGGTGACTCATGTTTTAGGAAGGTAATCTGGTTCTGATTTTTGAAAGGGCGAGAGCACAGGGAACAAAATGTAACTTCCAGACTAAGGGCAAAATGCCATCCAAGTTATTTGGACTGTGAGTGTCTCATCCCTTACCCAGGTAAAGGGAAAAGCGTAAGAAAGTATTGAACAGCCTGACCTGATGCTGATTTCTAAGCTGAATTTTCACAGTTGTCATTAAAATGCCAGTGTTCTCTCTTCTCTGCACATTCAGGTTGATTTATGGTGCTAAGGCTTTTATTTCAAATGGCCCTGCATTTTCAGTTCCTTATGTTCACCAAATTTTTGCAAACTTCAGTGCTATTTGAGTGTTTGTTTTTACCTCATCGTGGACAGGCAGAAAAGCCAAATCCCAATCCAGGTTGCTTTGAAGCTTCAGCGTGGTTTTGCCTGTGCCTTTACTTTGATTGCACAAATTCTGTGATTTCAAAGATTAAGAGATTTACATTTACGAGGTGCGAGTTGTCAGCTTGCATTCGATGGGGCCCTTTTGAAATTTGCAGAGGTGGCTACTGTTGGCTGTTTGCGCCACTGGGGATGTCCTATTTGGGCTTCCTCAGATATTAATTCGAGGCTAAATGATTCACACCTGATACTGCAAGAAAACTACAGCTTGTAAAGAACAGGTTCCTTCGCTGTGAACTATCAATGCAGAGCACTGAGAAATGAGATACGGCGTTGCCAGTTGTAATTTGAAAGCTCAGGAGAAGCAAACCGAGAGCAGTTATATGAATATTACGATCCAGGAACTCTGTTATCTACTAGGTGCATCCATATCGATAAGTGGTTATTATTCTGTTCTAGCTGGCTGACATTTATGGTTTTTAGGATTTAGGCTGGGGTTTTCAGTTCAGTTAAATCAGATGTCTGCAAATAAGCATCTGTTATGTTTAAGTTTCCCAGAGCCTTTCTTTCAAACCTGTTATTTTCTCTGAATCAAATGCTTAGTTCAGCAGAGCCTGAAAATGAAAACAAACTCCAAATGGTCTCCACAGGATATTTTGGGGAAAAAAAAATCTCTTTGAAAGGGTAAGAACAAAATATGACTGGGATAAAATGTGTGTACCAATATCTATTATTTGTCCAGAGCTTTCTAGAAAATCATTAATAGAAAAAAGCTGTTATGGTCTGCTAAATTATACTGCAGCTATCTGGAATTTTAGGTGAGGTTCTTTGGTAGTCAGGAGGATGAATGACATGAGGGAGGATCTGCTATCGTGCTTTTCCATCTCCAGATTTCTTGCATGTTAGGCCGGGGTTCCCATCTGCCGCAGGTGGGTGATGTCTGGGTGGGGGTGTCCATCAGGCTATCTCTGCCTCACCTCCCTGGCCCTTGGTGCTGGGGGCCCTTTGCTATACCAGAGGGACCGTCCTTACTTTGCTGGAGCATCCTGGCTTGGTATATTCAAGGAAGGTCTTGAAAAAAGATGCTCTAAACTTTCTGCATCAGTTGTCTCTCTTATTGATTCAAATACTGGGAACTGGAGAAAAAAAAGAAATTACTTGTGGTGATGCGGACAAAAGTCAGATGGGTCTTACATAAAAATCCTCAGAGGTGCTTTCTTGCTCCATCCAAATGTTGGTATGTAGAATTTATAAATTATATAAAAATAAATATATAAATGTAAAATAACTTGAAAGTTTCTTAATATTTCAAGGGGTTACTAGAAGTGGATAAAGGAAGAGCTATTTTCATTGAAGAATGACATTTAATGATGCAAGGCATTAAGGTGCCTTATAGTGAAGGAACAAAGAAGGTAAAAATGACAACTCAA
>VXBJ01006628.1:1005423-1087643 GCA_013400055.1 Nycticryphes semicollaris
CCTCACATACCAAATTTACAGTGCAGACTTCAATAATTGTCACCACGGATTTGAGCTCTATCTCTCCTCTGAGCTTATGCAGTTAAAAACTTTTTTTTAGTCCTATTTTTACCTCTGCATTAGGTGGAATCTGAACTGATGGCTAATGAGAGCAATCCCAGCCAGCTCATTGAGCTGTGGACTCTCAGTCACTGTTTTATGTTTTTTCGTATAATATATTTTATATTAAAATATTTATATTTATGTAATTTATTTCATTTTCTTTTGCAAATTATTTGACTGTATTTATTTAGTATTTTATAAGTGGACGGAGGCTGTTTGTATGAGAAGCTAGTTAGGAAAGAAGCAACCTGGTATCACCGTGGAAATAATAGTAGTCTCAAGATTAGCAGGGTCTATTGAATTGTCTTCAAGGGCCTTCTCTAACAGTCTCTGCAAACAGAATTAGCAAGATCGTTTCACTACCTTTTTTTAGTGGCAGCTGCCTACCCAATTATATATATTCATTACCTCTGGTATGATTTCATTTGCTTATGTACATTAAGTGCCTATTAAGCAACTTGTGCTTATGTTCCTAGACAAGCAATGATGCATCTTCTGGTGAGGTACTTACCAGCTCATTGTTCTGGATAAACTGGTTTTTATTTCTATTTTCAATTTGTCATTACTTGTGAACTGTATCAGCTGAAGGATGAATGTAAAAAAGTAATTAAGCTGGTTAGGTTTAATTATTTTTTGTTTCAACTGTCTCTCAGAACCACAAACCTGGCCAACCAGGCAAATGAGCACTAATGAATGGAGCCACATGATTAAAACATCTGTCGCCGTCCTACCGGGTCGATTGAAAGCTTGGATTGGCTGCGCGCTCCGAGTGCGACGATTGCTATGGAAAGCCAAATAAGCCAGAGTTAATGTTCTTCTAATCCTTCGCCTGTTGAGTTGACAGTGATGGGTAGCAAACACGCACCAATGAGCAGTAATGAAGTCACTTCTAGATTGGTTCAGCACAGGTTCTTCAGGCTAATTAGGTAGACAAAAATGTTAATTTAATCAAAGGAACATGTATTCATTAAAGAAGGTGTGTAAGACAACTGACGTAGAGAATTCGCTCAGTCAAGAGGTAGACTATAGCTCCTGACTAAATTGCCCAGATTATAAAAAGAATGATGATTTTATGTACAGTTCCTTTCTGCTTCTCCTTTTACTTTTCTTTTTTGTTTGTTTGTTTTGTTTTTTAAAGAAGGTACTAATTCTTGCTTTTGTCTTTGGGAATGAGTGGATTTACATCAGTAGTCAAAACGGTCTCCCTGTAGTCATGTATATTAGCTGGGGGTGGTTTTAGGACTCGGCGCAAGAAAGCAGAGTGAACGAGATGTTTGTTCTGCATTCCAGATGGCATAAACCACATTACCACATTATTGCTCAAATGAGCTCATTAGCTTCTTACTTCATGAGACTTTATTTAGCAGCGGTGTAGCATGGCTGTGTTTGTCTGATTTTGCTTGGTCTTCCTTGGGACATGACTAATGTGCAAGTTAGAAATGGAACAATTTTATTTCTACTATAACAATGATGGAGATGTGTTGAGTGTTCTTTCGGGGCAGATCAGGAAAAAGCATTGATTCTCATCTAAGCCTGATAAAAAGGAAAGATGACTCTCTAAGATTGCTTGGCTATTGCAGAACAGAAAATATTTATAATGTTTTATTAGAGTTTTGTATTTTTAATCTTCCCCCACCCCATCCACAATTTAGATTTGGGACTTATACAAGCAATGTGAATGACAGTTTATGTTAGGAGATTTAGAACTCTTTGGTGTATTCTGAATATGGCCCTTATCCTGAAACCCACTGTCTGCTTTAAGCTCTCTCTCCGTCCCACCGTGCAGAGAAGCTGATGCTGATTGATGCAGCATTTCCCAGAACATGATGGCATCTGTAATTGTACAAAGACACACGATGACCCATGAGAAAAACATCTGGGAATGACAGACATAGATCCAGTCTCAGTGTTTCACACAGTCAGTTCTAAGGGATTGACCAGAGCAAATAGTAGGTGAAAGAATAATTATCACTTACTGCTATGGTAGGGTAAATTTGTGGCATTTCTTTTAATGGCTGGGAGGTTTTTGTCTTAGTCCTTCTGAGAGGATGGAGAGGGTGTTATGGATCAATTACGTATTTTTACATAGGATTTCTGGTTGGTTGGTTGTTCGGTTGCTTGGGAAGAATATTGACATGTGCTGGTTTGCTTTATAACATAATTTTCAGTGTAATGGTTAATGGGACTTTTAATTCTTTTAATGTTTGTTGTGTTGTAAAGCAAAGTTACCAAGTATCCTTTTTATTTTTTGTTTGTTTAGTCCCTGGTTTCTGGGATGGGTCTTGTAGGGCAGCAGATGGTAGAAAGGAGATTGAGGTAGAAATTAAGGTTTCTTGTTAACTAACAATTTTTATGGTTTGTAATAGAAGTTTCATTTCTGTGGTTAAACGATGTAAACAGTTTTCATTAGCATCTAAATTTAAAATAATTTTCAGGAACATGCAAGTTCTGATAACTGAAGACTATGATTGATACTGATCTAACAATGAAGGAAGAAACAATTAAAATGCTGAAAGTTAAATTTGGGAGAGAGAGATGAAGATGAAGCTTTTTAATTTGGGTAAATGAATCAGCAGCACTCATGACTTTGTTTGGAAATGTAAAAAAATTTTTTTAAATGCTTAGGAATAAATTATCATGCAGTTGTACCTTGAGGTGTTAACAGAGCCCGTGTAATTGGGACACATGGGCAAAGCAGTCCTGGAGAGATGTCTGAAGGAATCCAAACTGGATCCTTGATTCATACAGTAAAATGAGTATGTTTCGAATGGATCATGGAATGCGGTACTTCTACTTTTGCCTGATCAAGCTTAGCCATTTTAGGAAGTTTTCAGATGGTGGGTATTAGTCTGTCCTAAAAGATCCTCTGGGTGTTTTGTGTTTGCAGCCTCCACAGATGAAGTGCCAAGTTCTGGTCATCTTTGAAAATATTTTCAGATTAATAAGAAACATATTATTTTGAGAAAGGGAATATTAAATATAAGTGCTTGAGTTTTAGCTAAAGGCACCTAAATTTTGTAAATTTGGTTGATCTACGTGCCATGTGCTTCATGTGGGAGCTGAATATGTGCTACTGGGACAACCCCCAGTGCTTCAATTGAGAGAAGTTAATGGAAACTTTTTTTCCTTAGGGACTGCATGGAGAGGTGTTCTGCACTGGGGGAAAGATGTGCACTGCTTGGCTTTGGGGCTCTGACAGAACAAACTGGTTTTTCCTTTCTTTCTTTAGAGGATCAGAGACATTGAAAAGATTTTCAGAAGACAAGTGGCATTTAGCAACTGCTTCCCAAAGTACTGTCATGGAGTGGAGAGGGTACTCGGTGGCCGTGTACAGCTTGGAATTTTTTCCTTTCTATTATGGTGATATTAGAGATTGGCAAGAGCTGATCCTGTTGGGAGTCTTGTGTGAATTTCACTGTGTGTTGCTATCGCTTTTTGGCTGCTTTAAGAGTGCTAACCATATGCTACGCAGCTCAGTACAGCCCTGTTACGGCTGCTCCTTGGCTTGGCTTGGCTTTTCCACTTGGCATCAGAGGTGCCATAATTCATTAAGGTACCGGGGAGGAAGAAGTGGGGAAGAAAGTTTGTTGGCTTAAAGGCACTCTTAAGATCAATGGCATTGGGAAATCGGCAGAATTAAACATGAGCCTGATAACTGATACTCGTCCCAGCCCTCTGAATCAGGATGTCTCCAGCTCTGGGAGCCCAGTGCAGCAGCTCTGAGGGCTCACTGCGTAGCCATGCCCGGAGGGTCTGGAGTCCATTCTGCAGTGTCACCTCTCCAGTCTCAGTGTCTTCACACTGTTGCTGCCGCTCTGCCCCGCTTCTCTGTCGCTTTCTACAGTGTGGCCCAGGGAAGGGCAGGGCGACGTATTGCTTGTGGTTTCTCTCTCGCTTCAGTGAGTGTAAGCAGATAGTTCATTTTTGTGTGGTTTAATGAGTATTAACAGAGCTACTGATCTTCAGAAACAAAGAAACCTACTGTTCCTATTATATATGTTTTGGTTCAAATATATTCCTAGAAAAACTGCCTATTCTAACATTCCTTAATCCTTCACTTGTTTTTCGTCTGTCTCTTTCATTCCTGTTGCCCATCAGGCAACCCTTGTGATGCAGAGGTGCATTCAGAGCCCATCGTGCTACTTCTGCCTGTTTCCCAATAACACAGAGGAGACCAAGGCCAGGATGGTTTTCATTCTTGGATTGACAAGTACCATATCTAGGAACCCTGCAAGTTGCTGGGGCAGGCTTCCACACATACACAGCCAAAACCCCATCTTTAGAAGTTTAGCAGGTTTGCAAAATTTGCAAAGCTTCCCTCTAGGCATGGACTAAAGAATATTAGGAACAAATTGGTGCTTATGGTACCTTTTTTTTTGTTGATAGTAGAATAAAATTCTTCTCTGGGGCAAAGAGCTTTTCACAGGGTGATCATTTGATGAGGAACTGCTGGGGTGAGATTCTGTGCTCGCATTCCCAGCCCACATGAGGAGAAGCTTTAGAGTGCCAGTTCCCAATTATTCTTTGTTCATGTGTTATAAGTGCCCAAAAGGGACTCCATTAATTTGAGGAGGATGTATTGAGTAGAAATGGCATTCACCAGTTTTAAAAAACATTTGTTGCTAGAGCTTTGTCTTTGGCCTTAGCTGTAATACTTTTTTTCTTATATTTAATGTGGGCATTAGGTTGTATTAAAAAAAATAAATTTTACATTCTTTTTTTTTAAGAAGTTGCACCTTAAGGTCACTGCCTGAACTTCTATCTTCTTTCTAAATACTGTGAAGGTATTGATCACTTTAGTTCTTTTAAATACATTTCAGTGCTGCAGAGAGATGCCAGGTTATTACTTGTTCTCTGCTATGGTTTACTAATAAAAGGTTTAACCTCTTGCTGTGATGGCTGTCTGAGATTTTTGTCAATTGTTCCTAGCTATTGTTTTTCAGAATGGCTGGAGTTCGTGAAAAGAAAGGCTTTGGCCATACTGTCTTTTTTAGCAGGAGCCAAAAAATCAAAACATGAAATGGTAAGGTACATTTTTGAAATTAGTACAAAATACTGTGGGGGGTAAAAAAATCCACCACCTTAAAAACATTTGAAAATTAAGATTCCTAAAATTTACAAAACATCGGCTGTAATGTGAGTGTCATTCTGAGATAATCAGGTCAAATATATGCTGTTCTTTCTATGTAAACGAAAGTGTTATATAAAAGAGATGCCAGGAAACTTCTTTGGCCAAGTGCAGGAATAATATTTGTGCAAGTGTTCTTTATTGCAAGGAAGAAATGTTATCATTCCAATTACCTGTATAGGAGATTTAAAAAAATCCTAATAGGAAACAATTTAAGCATAACTGTGAAGTTATTATTTCAAAACTTGATGTAATCAGTTACCAACAATAGGCGGTATGGCTTAATTAACAATTGAAGTACATGAAATCTCTAGGGGGTCTGTCTGCACTAGTGTTTGGGGACCCACTATAACTCAAGGTAATTGAATAGCAATTAACTTGACTTAATGAATGCGCATTCTTGGAAAGACACACAACAGTTAATGGATCAGCCTGAAATGAACCACAATTAGGCACACACCCATTTGTTTTGCAGAACAAGCATCTACTGAATGTCCATACTAGAATACATAAGGCCGGTAATTAACTTGAATTAATATCTCTACTTTCATTCCAACTAAAAGAAACTCTGTAGATAATCTTAGGACAGCTCTTGGTGTTTCATTGGGTAACACAATTAAAGATAGTACCTCTATTAACCATGGCACAAGCTTTTGTTAACTACGGGTCTTTAAAACAGTGTGAGTGATAAAGAGGAGTTTGGAGTATATGAAGTGGAATTCATGTTATATTAGTGGACTAATGTGGAGGCTGGCTTTCACCAATGTTTTTGACAATGCAGAGGAAAAAGCCCGTTTCAGCAACGCCACACACACGCTCCCCTTCTCCACCACGTCAGCTTATTGCAGAGGTGAATACTTGCACACACTCAGGCGTTAACCAGGCAGCAGGGGTCTGCAATATATCAGCCAAAAGAGAACCTGAGCATCAAACGTTTTCTGTTTGTTCAGAAAATAAAAGGCAGTTTTCTGCCAAAATTCCTTGAGTGATTGTAGGGACAGATAAGATGTTTCTTGGAACTGGAAGAGCACGAATATTTGAACACTGTCCCAAGTAGAGCTAGGAGCCAAAATACGGAGAGTTTATGGATTTAAGTAACTCCTTTTGAAAGATTTATAGTGAGCTTAACAAGACGCTAATAATGTACAAAGTCAATAGCCAGAGGAGAATTTAAAAAGGAAATGTATAAGTTGTTGGTGTTATCCAAAAGTTAAGTAAACAAAATTGTATTTTTCAGTGATTTAGTAAGCTCTGCCTTACTCTAACAAACAAGAAAATCTTTAGGAAAAAAACAGCATAAGATTCAACAGAGAAAGGAATCATTAAAAATTAGTTGCTATGCGTGCAATGCAATTACTTTTAACAATATAGCAAAGCAGAGTTCAGCTCATTCAGTGCAAATTGAGAAACTGCTGCAAGATTCCTCTAAAAATTTGGTACACCCACAGACCTGACTTGTTTGTTCAACTACGGCAGCGTTTATTCTTCAGAGCCCTTTTTAAGTAAAATGTAGTTTCACTGGAAAAGGACGGCGTGTAATGAAACGATGACAAGGAGCCTGTGGGAAATAAAATAGCTGAAGGCCTAAATGGGTAAATTTGTACCGTACGATGCAGTTTTGTGTAGGGAGCCACAAGGTCACTCATTTAGAGCTCAACGAAGTGTTGCACTGACAGAGTTTCAGTGCTGATACTGCCAGCTCCTCCACCTCAGCTATCTCTGTGTGGTGCTGGGCCTTGCCACGCTGACCTAGCTATCTTGGATTTGGAGGAGGGTTGGCGAGGCTGCCTGCATGGTCTGAGGGTGAGGTCTGGAGAAAAACAAAGGGCTTGGAGATGTTGAGCACTGTTGAGCTCAGTGCATGCATTGGAGCAGCAGCACAACCATGCCCACCCACCTCTCAACTCCAGCCCTATCTCCAGTGCCCTTTGCCCAGGCCCTTGGGCCATTTCCTCTGAAATGGTGCTGAAGGGCCTGGGAGCCCTGTGCAGCTTGGGGCAGGTGTACCTGTGGTCGATGAGAAGACCATCTTGGGCTAGACCATTCGTGAGATCTTCTATGACTCATACCAACCAAAAGAGGTTTGGAGTCTGATCACCTTGAGCCATGAATTATGGTGACAAAAACAGAAAAATATATTAACAGAGTGTTCTCTCTCATGTCCCAGTAAACAAAGCAGTTGACAGGTGACAAAGTTCTATTGCAGATGACTTGGGTCCTCTTTGGCAAAGCCTTGGTACTTTAAACCGTTCGAAATGGGCAAAGGTGAGGGCTCTGAACTAAATTCTGCGAATGCAATTAATGTGTTTCATTTCAGTTACCTACTTGTCATTCAGGGAGCTGTCTTGAAAGAGACAATTAATGACTATTAAGAATTTTATACCCTGCTATTTTCTCTATTTACTGATGTTACTTTCCATCACTCCTCTAGAAATACTTGGTCTGATGTTTAACGAGTGAAGCTATTATTATCTTAACTTACATAAGTTCTTCTTCCCCCATGATTGCGACTGAGAAGAAGAAAGAAAAACCAACCACAAACCTTTGGCAGGACTTTATCAAACTGCTTGCACAGTTTCATAGTAGATGTGTAAGTGATAGCCCTGTATTGCAGGAACAGTGCAGAGCTGCCAAAGGAATAGAAGGAGGTGACCAAGCTGAGAAAAAACAAATAGATCAGAGAAATGCTGAATGATGGATGGGTTTGAATCAGAGATATTTTTTTTTTTGACTTTCCAAAATTTCAATATTGGCCCTAGATGCATCAGCAAGCTTTGAAAATACTGTTTGTTAATGAGTTTGCAGCTCAGTCCTAATTTTCTTTCTGTTTATTTTTTTGAGGAGCAGAAATACTCCCCGTGTCTACAAAATGAGTGGTTTAATGTTTGTTTTCCTTCAGTTGAGCCTGCCTTTTGAGATATTCCTATAGTTCTTTCATGATTTCACAGAAATTAAAATTCGGCCCAAAATAACTCAAACTATTCTTAAGTTACATACAAAGTATTTTTCAGCTCCCAAACAGATCTTTTCAAGCTTAGTCTTAAATAAAGTCTTTAAAGTTAAAAAGACTTTCACTGCCACCTCTTAAGAACTGTGTGGGTTTTTTTTTTCTTTTTTATTTTGGAAATGATATTGTTGACCACTAGAAATATTTTCATTTAATAGAACTATCCTGTACTTAGGCAATGTCTTGTATTTTAACAAATCCTAAGACTTCTGAAAAACTCTTTAAACACTTTGATTTGCAGCATTTGCTGCTTACATTTGGTAACAAATGTTGGAAATAAACATTATTATGTAATCTTAAAGCATTTGAGGAATAAACACAGCTTTCTAAGGAACATCTCCTCCAGCCTAGAGAAGCTTGGAACACTAATTGAAGTAAGACATTTTTGTCAGGCATTCCATAATTTAGAAATTGTTTGATTACGCAGCAAACATCCTACAGGAGGGTCCTCTTGTGAGCTGGTTCTATTCTGCATGTCACGAATTTTAGATAATTTTTGAGGATTTCCTAGAAATACACAGTGTCTTGCATTTATTGCCAAGACTGCTGAAGACTTTCAGGCCCCACTAATAACTGAAAGAAAAAAAAATGAATTTTTTTGTTTGGCTGGGTTTTTCTTTTTGTTTTAAACCTTGAATGAGAAAATAGCCATGTTGTGGTAGCTATAGCTATAAACTACACATTTCTTACAGTGTCAACAAAGAGAGACTTGAAATAACCAATTAGAATAATAATACTATAACTCTTCTATTCATCTCTCTCTATAACAAGATTACTGGCCATAATTAGAGTACTTATTCTCATTAACAGCCCCATTCGAGAAAGATACTTATAGGATCAGTATTTTACCCAGGTATATGAGGAGTTCACAAGGTATCCGACAGCTGGCATTGAATAACACATTCAAAATCATTTCACCAGTAATCCATCTCAATTCCTTCTTTATTACCTTTGCAACTTTCTAGCAGTTTTGTCAATAAGATATTGCTTCTAGCAGTGTGACTATTTTTACATTAATATCCCAAATTTGTCATAAGGTTCTAAACTTCCTTCGGTCACTAGAATGTCCCATTGAGCCATTTAAGCTCACTGAGACCACATTCTTTATCTGTAGCCTGGGAAAAAAAAGATATTTTTCCCTATATCCCTGAGTGTTTTTGAGATTAAATTCACTAAAGTTGTCAAGTAGGTCAGTGATGAAAGCCAAAACAAGAGAGAGAAGTCTTGTTTTGGATTTAGGTGGGTGGGAAGGGGAGGAGGTAACAGCGACACAGAGCTCCTGCCCCCTCGTCACAGCTGTGTCCCAGGCAAAGCTGCTTACTTGCAGCCTCAGCGCAGGGAGGGAAAGGCATCTTGTGGCTTCATGCAGTCTGCAGACAGGCTCTGGATGCTCAGCCAAAGGGAAATACAAATGTTAGCCTTGGTGGTGGTGGTTTTCTTTTTTTTTTTCCTCTCTATGCTTTGTGTTCTTTTAAGGGATAAAAATTCCTTCTCGAGGATTTTTGGTCCCTAACCAAGTACAGCGGTTAGTGATTATGTATCATTATCCCCTGCTGGTTCTTCTTTCGGAAAGAGAAGTCTTATCCAGGCAGTAACAAGCACAGGTTGCCAAAATGGCCAAAAATCTGTAAGAAAAGTCTCGGTTGCCCTCAGAGCTCTGTCTGGACCGTGATGGAGAGCCAAGTCGTCAATGAGAGCCCGACTCTGCCTACGAAGGACTGTGTTGAGGAGCATACCCCTGCACCTCCAACCAGCAGTGCTTGCTGGTGGAGAACATTTCACCGAGTTCATTATTTTAACATTATTTTAGTGTAGCCTGATGCTTGTCCACCATCTCCCTGCATGCTGTGATCCGCATGCAAGCATGCTGAGCACTGTTCAGGGCCAGGGCTGTCCCATGGGACAAGGCAGCTGCTCCCAGCGAGGGCTGTATCCTCCTCCTGCAACTCGTTCGTTTATTTTCTTTGAAAACTTTCTGGGGAGCATAACCAGGGGCTTCTGCCAAAGCTTGCAGGCACCCACTGAAGAATATATTGGATTGAGAGCATCCCTGAGGAGAAGAACTCGGGGGTGTTGGTTGATGAGAAGCTCAACATGAGCTGGCAGTGTGCACTTGCAGCCCAAAAAGCCAACTGCATCCTGGGCTGCAGCAAAAGAAGCATGGCCAGCAGGTCCAGGGAGGTGGTTCTGCCCCTCTAATCTGCTCCTGTGACACCCCACCTACAGTACTGTGTCCAGCTCTGCAGCCCCCAAAATAATAAGGACATGGACCTGTTGGAGTGGGTCCAGAGGAGGCCATGAAGGTGATACGAAGCCTGGAGCACCTCTGCTATGAAGACAGGCTGAGAGAGTTGGGATTGTTCAGCCTGGAGAAGAGAAGGCTCCAGGGAAACCTTAGAGGCCCTTCCAGTACCTAAAGGGGACATGCAGTAAAGCTGGGGAGGGACTGGTTATCAGGGAGTGTAGTACCAGGAAAAGGGGGTTTAAACTGGAAGACAGGAGATTTAGATTAGATATTAAGGAGAAACTCTTTACTCTAAGGGTGGTGAAACACTGGCACAGTTTGCCCAGGGAAATTATGACACCCCACCGCTGGAGGTGTTCAAGACCAGGTTGGATGGGACTTTGAGCAACCTGGTGTAGTGTGAGGTGTCCCTGCCCCTGACACGGAGGTTGGACTAGATCATCTATGTTTCTGTAACGTGTTTAAATTGATGGCATCACACATTCCTCTCACCTTTGCTTCTTCTGACAGGCTGGAGGGAGTGGGCATTGCTTCTTACTCATGCTGGTATTGCTGCAAAACTCGGGAGCAGCTCACCTCCAAAAGGCATGTGGCCTGGCAGAACATTCAGCGGTGTTTCATGATAAAGGAATTCCAGATTTGAGACAGTATTTATTCTGAAAGCTTTTGTTATTTATCTGATCTTGGTGCTTTTGAAAAAAAAAAAAAAGAAAAGAAAAGAAAAAAGGTGACATACAGCACATAAATAAATAAATACGTAGATTGTGAGTCACTTAATTTGTTCCTGCTGGTGTCATGTTTTAAAAAGGAGCAGAAGGAAGAAATGCTAACACCCCTAAATAAGGCATATTTCTGTAACAAAATGACACACCGAGCTATATTCTCTATAGGCCAAAGCACAGTAGGAGCAGTCCCTTTTCGGTGATTTTAAGACTCTCTGTTTAAAAAGTATTTAAAAAAAGGCTCTGTGTCTTGCTCTGTTGTGGTTTGCCGATGCCAGTTCTATATTTTTGCCTGTGATTCTTGGCTATTTTGCATAACTGCCTGATTTTCACGCACATAATATTGTACTCCTGACTTCCAAGAGAATCTCTTGGCATCTGGTAAAAGTCCCCTATGACTCAGTAAGCACCCACACAAATAATTTGAAATTAAGAATACCCCACGCATGAGATCTGGATATGAAAAAAAAATATGCCGTTTTGCCTTTATTTCCCTCAAAAAGTAAACAGTAGGAAAATTACCTCAATGTTTTCCAGTTACTTTGCAGCTCAAGAGGTATAAACTGCCATGATGATAATTTTGGAAATTCTATCAGGAAGCGCTGTCTTGCAGGATGCTTCTGGACTTGGGTTGATGGCTAGCAAGCTCCTAGTTCCCTTGCTGTGTAATGAACATAATTTTCAGCCTAGTAAACACTTTTGAATGCGCACTAAAAAGTTGTGAAGAAGACAGGGGTGCATGAAGCACGATGCTTTTTCTGTCAAGGAGGCAGAGGAATGCAAACCACAGGGAGAAGAGTGAGTATCTGTAGTCTGAATTGTTGGCATTTGAAAGTTGCTAAAATTAACCTGTTGTTTCTTGGGAGCAGGATATATTTATAGTTTCTTAGCTGCAGTGCTGCGCTGTACCAAGGTGCTGGTGAGAAGCTTTAGGAGCTCTGTCTTTAACCCAGCTTTCTCCTGTGACTGTGGGTGGATGCCTGACTCTGTGCCTCAGTTTCCCCGAGGAGGGAAAACTGTTTGTGTGTGCGAAGGTGCACGCGGTGTGGCGTGTGCCGTGCACAGATGTGAGAGCACGTGGATGAGGTGTGTTAGATGGATGCACGTCACTTCTGAATGTGACATATGGGTTGGGCCTGGGAGTTTGGAGCAGAGTAACTGATGACAAGTAATGAAACTGCTGTTTGCCCTCTGGTTCCCTGTAGCTGCTGCTGGGTGGTCACACCCTACCCCAGAGTGTTGGGGAAAACTGTGGTGGCTTGGCTGCTTTTGGCTGCTCATCCATCCCCTTCCGGCAAGGCACGGTGGGTGTGTGCCAGGGTTCCCTCCACTCCACGTGCTGGGACCTGCTGCTGTGACACCCTGCCTGCACGACTGCCACCGCAGCCCAACAGCCACCTGGGTTTTGCAAAAGCCCTCCCTTTCCTCCATCTTCTCTCAAGGGCCAGGCGGGTGTAAATTGGTGGAGCTATTTGAAATCGGTAGATGCACTCCGCAGATCCAATCTCATTCTTTGCCCACCATTTGCAGTGGCGAGGGACCCTAAACGTGCCCATATATTTCCCTCTATGAATAATTATTTGCTGGCAGTTGTTCAAAAAGCAATAGAAGCAATATACTCATTTCAGCCTCTTTGGGAGCAGCGCTTTCAGTTCTCTCATTTCTTTGCTGTCCCCAGAGCCTCCCTTGCTAACAACAATGTCACATACACACTGTAGATAAGTCTGGAAGACAGTTTAAATTATTTTTCAGTATATTCTGATAGCGGAAGAGCTAGATCGTATATTTTTGTGACAAATACAGCTATAAAAATTCTATGGTGTTTCCTTAGCCACGAGGGCAGCTTCTTAACAAGGGGACTATGGATTCCTCTTAGCACAGAGAATTTGATTTTAAAGCAAATTTCTTTTTACGTACCTGTGCAAATAAATTGAATGTGCCCAATCTCCTATCTCTCACTGAAAGTATGAGTCTTGATTAAAAAAAAAAAAAAAAAGAAATAATTAAAATAGTCCCTGAAGCCACTCTACATCAGTACAGTTGCAATCACATTTTTGAAGTATATTTTATTTCATGATACCTGTTTATTGTTTTGCCTGGCAACCAATTTATTTTCTGTTTCAATCAGGTTGCACACTGCTGAGTTGTAGGTTTATCCCAGTTATCTGTAGGCATCCAGAAATGATACCTAAGTCACCTTGGAGGAGCTCGACACCAGCTGGGAAGAAGCACTTCCAGGGAGTGATGTGGGTTCTGGGTTGGTTGACTCCGTTGCCATTTTCTCTCCCCTGGCTGCAGAGGTAGCATAGGGTAGTTATCATTCAAATGCAGACTCATCGGTTAAGTGCCTAATATTAGCTGAACCCAGGCTCAGAAGTGATTAATTGACATGCATTGAAAATATTCCTCCCTATCTGCTCTGGTTTTTCCTGGCTTTTGGAAATAGAGGGGATAATAGTAGAATAGAGTAAATGAAGCAACTGAAAATATGGGTTTGCATTTTGACTATCCTACCTTTTGGAGGCTGATGTTGCCATAGCAGTGAGTATAAAATGCAGGTGTGGTGGGTTTTTAGAAGGTCAGTGCAACAGGCACCTTTCTGAGTTTCCGTGTAAGTCAGACTGTTGAGATGGGATCATCAAATGTGCCCTATAGACAGGGTTTATGAGAGTGGCCACAGCCCTGCTGGGTCTCTCTCCATCTGTGCTTGTATTTCTGATATCTTGAGTGTTGGCGTGGATCTTGAACAGGGGTTTGAAACCCAAGCATGTTTCTGTGAGCCTTGTTTCTTTGAACAGACCTGGTATTATGCTCTAATTAGTGCTCCTGAGTTGTTTTGGCATGTTCACATCAGACAAAAATGACCCAATAATTGGCCCCATTTTCAAGAGCTCACCTTCAGAAACACCGCATGAGACCTGATACTTTCCTTTTCACACTGTCAGGCCTTAATCTGCCAGATTCATTGCTGGTCAGGGGGAACTGCTAAATACAGGATTAGTCAGAAAAATCTGACTTTAGAGTGTAAGGACAAAGCACAAAAGGAGGGGGGGATCCACTAAGAGGAAAGAGAAAAAAAAAAAAGTCCTCCTTCTCCCTGGAAACTTCTTCGAACAATATAAAAATGAGTGAGTTCAATTCAGCCTTCATGTGATGTGGAGGAGGGATGCCACAGAGGACCTTGTGTCCAAGATCTTTGTAGGTTAAAAAAAGAGAAATGTTTATTCTTTCCTTCATTCTGTGATTGACAGACTGTCATAATTCAGGACCGTAATTTATGAAACCCATTTCTGAATCCCTTTGAACTGTACAGTGAATTTATGTGCTGATTTTATTATTAAATTGCTGCATTATAAGAGCACTTGTTCCTATAAGAATCTTTTTTTCCACTTCTGACTGCGCACAAATTTCTGCAAGATGGGACTTTTCCCTTCTATTTAGCATAATTATGGTAACAAGCTAGACTAAAAAAGCTGGAGAATTCAGGGGACGTATTCGGAATATATGTTGATGATAACATGTGAAACCTTACTATTTGTGTTGGAGCAAAAAAGCAGAAAAACACTCAAGAGAACATGGCTCATTTTATAATGCTTCAGTGCCAAAGTGCTCCATAGCGGGGAGTTGAGAGGCATGAAAGGCAAATTTTGATCTCTTCCCTGCTGTACCAATGGAAAGGGAAATTATTACCCTAGAGAGGAATTCTGCATGTGATGGTTGTGTTGTAGTAAAAATGTTGGGATTCGTGATCGTTCCCCCAAAAGGTCTGTTAATCTTTTTCCCTGCAAAAATGTACTCTCAAATGGGATGGCTTATTGCATAGAAATCCTGGTTTTGTTGTGCCACGCATGATCATACTTTGAGTAAACTTGCTAGCGGTTTGCTTTGAAAAGAAATACCTCCTGCCCAAAGCAGTTCCAGCAATATGCCGTAAATCCAGAGCTGAGCTTTATAAAGCTCTGGCTGAACGATTTGTTTAGAAATTATTCCAACACCAGTTTGGAATTGTTTCAAGGGATGGGATTTAGTTGCTTTGGTCAGTTGTAACTTACTTGAAACAGTAATTGGAAAATCTCATTTGATCCTGTTCTTCCTGCTTCTTAACACTTTTCTCCTTACTTTCCACTAAAGGTATAATTTTATTTGCCTTCACTGACAGCTTCATAGGGCTCTTAGAGTAATCTTCATAATGAATGGCATTGTAGGCATCCAGAAGTGGTGAGCACTCTGTCAGCGTGGAAAGAACAGATAGAGGGGGGAAAAGCACTGTGGGAACATGTACATGGAAGGCATCCCTTCTGCCATGGTGGCATGTGAGTCTGAGAGGAATGACGTCAATATTTTCTGCATTACAGCTCATATGCAATGAGATGTTCTCTTGGTTCTTGTGCTATCCCTATCGTATCCTCTCTTTTCATCATCTGCCTCTTTTTCTGCAGTCATGCAGAGGAACTCGCAAAACCAGGGGTTCCCACTGGAAAAGAGGGGCTCTGAGGCTTGCACAGGCTTCATGTGGGCTGAATTTTACATTAACCATATTGGTCTGCAGGCAGTGTCCTCCACTTGCACATGATTCCTTCAAAAGTTAGCAGCCACCTGACTTTCCTGTAGCTATCACAAATGCCTTCACACCCATGGAAGGAAGTAAAAGTGCCTACATAGCTTATACAGCTTTAACAGCAGCTTCTAGAGGTCATTTCCAGTGGGTGATTCCCACAGCTGGTCTTTGCTCATTCAACTCCATGTCTCCCTGTGACTAATTGCTGCAGCGCCAGGGATTATCTAGAGCTGTCTTCTCCCAGACTGTCAGGAGCTTCAGGAAGGAGCCTTCTGGAGGGAGCAGCAAGTTAGCTGCTTGCTAGTCTTGCAATTTATGGTGTTGTTCTAGGGCACCAATTAGCTGCAAAGATTTTTAGCTGTATTTCGTCTGTGTCTCCCTCCTTCCCTGGAGAGGGCATATATGCCATCTCACAGTGATGCACAGCGCTTGGGGTCACCTTCCTTCACCCACTGATGTGTCAGCACAGCTATCCTACACTGTGCCTATCACCTTTAAATGAAAACTCTACCAGTAAGACATCTGACGGGGACATTTGAAGTCAATAACCAGGCAGAAGAGGAGGGAGATGAATACTAGTCATTGTGGGCATGAGACCTCATAGTGCAGTTCAAAGCATAAGCATGTACCTCTGCATGCAGGGGTGTGATCATATATCCTGTGTAATGCTCAGTTAACTTGTTTTTTCCACTGTCCACCCACACCTGAGTCCATAGGTGACGTCTCAAAGCAAGGTCTTATTTCAGAGAAGCAGCTGTCACATGTTGCCTCCTTACCTTGGAGTGTATGGACTGTGCTGTGTAACCAGCTGTTACTATATTGAACTGGTGCTGCTGGTAGGTGTTTAAGCTCACCTGGCTTCCATAAGAAAATATTGCTGCTGATCCACAGCTGGATACCAGGGTCTTTATTGAGATGACAAATTAACTGAAGAAAATGAGGAGAAGGAGGGAGGGTGGATCCTATTAGAGCAAGGAGGTGTTTGAGGCTGAGAAGAACTGTCAACGATGTGTATCTGTACAGACCTTCCTTAAATCTGCAGAATCTGTAAACGTTTATTGTCAAGGCAGAGGTAGAAGAACAGCACAGAAATCTTCCCACTAGGGGAAATAAAAAACAGGTCACTTGCATTTGCTGTTTTTCTCCCTAACTTTGGATGTATTGAGCTGTGTAATAACTTGCACATATCTAGAAGCGATGCAGAGCACAGCAATCAATAATACAGGCAACGATAATCAGGTGTTTCAGCCATCTGACATGAGCAGTCTCCAAAGATAATTCTCTCCCACAGGACGTTGCCAAACATAACTTCAGTTTTTTCCTAGTGAAAAAAGTAAATGCTTACCTGCTGTGCAGAGACGACAGTACCTTGCCAACAGTTTTTCTCCTGAAAACTGAAAATGTACGGAGGTGCAGGAAAAAGCATGAGGAAACACCCACCAGTGCCGGTGATGGCCAGCAAACAGCTGGATCTTTCGGTGTTCCCCGTCTTTCTAAAATCCTTAGAAAGACCTCAATAAGCAGCAAATTTGCCTCTATGTTCTGAAATGCTGGGAGAACAGAGGAAGTGCAGAGAAGCGCGAGGCTGACTTTATTGTTTGTAAAGAGCAAAGCATCCTGGCACAACGGGCTACAGTGAACACATCCTATCACTGCCTTGGTTCTTGACTAGGTTAAGCTGTGGTGTGAGCCCAGCCTGATCTAATAAAGCTGCCTGTGGATGGCAGAAACCACTGAAAATCACCCCTGAGCAGTCCTGATTGGTGTGGCTGATACCACTTGCAGGTTATTTACCACAGCAACTACCTGTCTCTGGTTAGGTTGGCTGTTTCTTCTTATTCTGTTAACTGAATCTCCTTGCTACCAGCCATACATTTAAAAAATAAAAAATTAAATAACCCACAAGGGTTAAAAAGGAAAACAAAACAAAACAAAAGGTAGGCTTTACCCACACGTGTAGCCACTTTGCTAACCAAAGGCAGAGAGTAGCCTTGGTGATCAAGGCCCAGCAATGCTGGGCTATTCCCCTGACACTAACACCATCATTTGTAATTGGTTGTAAAAATGGAGTTTGCTTCTCAAGCTGCTAAAAAGAAAATCCTGTCTCATTCAGCATCACCAAAATGACATTTACCTTATTCAGGCTTTTACCGTTGCCATCCCCTTCCAACACGGAGCAGTCAGCAAAAGCACATAAATTTTTATGCCTGCCCATTACAAGGCATTGAATAAAAAGGGTGAGGGCACAGATGATGAAAGTGATGTGGAAGTTTTTACCATGCCCTACCAAAAAGCCCAGTAATTCAAAGCAGATGGTAATGGAAGGTTCCCGACTCTGTGCTTCCTGTTTGGGTCTTGCCTTCTGGAAGCTCCCAAAAATCTTCCAATTGTGCCTGCACAATAAAGTCACTCACTTGCTGCTGAGGAGTCTGCTAATAAAAAGGGGAAAAACAAGGATTGTCAGTTGTCACTGAATCAAATAATCAATACTGTGATGCTTTTTTTCCTTATTCACAAGCACCAGAGTGGCAGATAAGCTTATATACCAATGACAGACACAGTGTTTAATAAAAGCTCGTGGTCTTTGTCACTCTGAGCATCCTTCTGCTACGTTTTATAGGTCACAGTCCATGAAATTTCGTAGGAACTTTCATATATATTCTCTATAGCAGAGTATGACATTTATTTGTTATTAAACCATATAATTTAAGGAGGATGAAAACACTTTATCCAAAAAAACATGCAAGGTACTCTTTCATACAATGATTTCTCTCTAAAGTGTCTGTATTTTGGGATCTCTATATAATTCTGCAAGCTATTTTTTTTTTCTGATGGGAAATAATAAATGAATATGGTTTAATAATGGTTGTACTATGACAGACCAGGATACTCGTTAACTTTACACTCAGATTGCAACCTTTACTTGTTTTTTTTCACCTGCCGACCCAGACTGTCAGTACAAAAAGCTTTCATCTTTAATGGCAAGAAACATGAGCAGCAGAGAGTTAATGTTGGTAAGAGTCAGTGCTGAGCAGTGCATCCCGATCCCAAACACTACTGAAGTCAAGAGATACTGTCTGGTGGGTGCAGCTTTCACTAGTTTTTGCAGCCACAGGAGGAGATAAAGGTAAGTGTGGATCGGAGGTTGAGAATGATCAGATCTGAGAAGAATAACATGGAGAAGTGCCTCTTTTTCTCTACCCCAGTGGTTTTGTAAAAGAATACACCTGCTTAGGTGATATAAATTGCATATGTTCTTGATGCTTTTGTTGTAGTATATTGTCCCATAGGCCCGATACCTAGATGGGACATAGAGGACCTGCTGTGTGTGAGCTAAATGTTCCATATGCATGTATTTCATATATAAAAATCCTGTGGGGCACCCTTGGGAGACAGAAAGTGAAGGAGCGAAAGGAAGAGAAACACAGAAAGAGAGGAGCAGAGTGGAATGCTGGATCTGTGTCACTACTCAGGATGAAATATAGTTGTAAGCCATAGAAACTGCTGGTTTGCCACAGCTTCAGTTGTGACTTGGCAAGCCCCTTTACTCATTGGTCCATGTTGCAGGTAAAGTATTGCCCCATTTCAGCTCAGGAGTGATCCCTGGAAGTTGTCAGGACTGTGTATCCACAGAGGTGGTCATTCTTGCAGCTGTGTGTGGTATATACCTACTTGCATGACCTCCAACTTGTCTTAAAGAAACCAGAGAAGACCCTGCAGTGTAAAAGCCCTCAGGGCTTGTAACCTTACTGAAATACCTATATGGGGGGAAAAAAATGTGGAGGTTTTTTTAGCAGCACAAAACATGTGAGGGTCTGCAGATAGCTATAATAATTCCTGCTCACTCAAATCGCAAAGCATACCACTATCAAAATTTAATCTGGGCTCTTTGGAGCATAATCATATTTCACTCATTTTCCCTCATCTTTTTCTTGAGATAAATGAACCCCATCTGTGCCACCACCAACCCAGAATCTGTAAGCCAATATTTTACATCCAGGACAAGGAATGTAGCAAGTAGCATTTTATGACCCATTTCTCATTCCCCTCCCTTCAAGAATCAGTAGCATATTCAGCATATGTCTCTGTTTAAAGTTTGCTTACAGCTCTCTTTTCAAAATGAGATGAGAGTGGTCATTTTATCACCCAGCACTCCTTGTTCATGAGACACGGTGCTTTGGCAAGAACAATCTTCTCTTGGCAGAGAACACCCTGGGAACGATACTTCTTGCACCAGGAGGATGTTTGGCCAGTGACCAGTGTCACTACTGAGCCTTCTGGCAAATCTGTTTGGATCAGCTATTCACCTTTAGTGGCAGTGATTCCTCTTGTGGTGCCCACGCAGTGGGAGGAAGAGAAAGCAGACAGATGCAGATTTTTTTTTTGCAGCTGGATTAGAAAGTGTGCAAAGTATACCTCCAAATACACCTGGATTGTCCTGATCACCTCTTGATCTTCTTAGGGCTTCTACCCAAGTACATACCCCTTTCCTATAAAATCCCTGAAACAGCTGTGAAACAGGAGCTGAGGTGGCTCTTTTGGTACGGATTCATTGTTTAAGGTCATGCCTAGCAGCAACTGAGAAGGAGGCAGCCTAGTCCCTCTCAATGAGTCCCTAAATTGCATGGTGAGATGCCATGAAGTCAGTACAGCGTGTCCATATTTACAGATCAGTAATTCTTCCAACTGACTACTAGTGCCATTCTGTGACCTGCATGACCCTTGGTTTCAGTGTCTCTCTCATTGTATCACGAATCTTGTTGCCTGGAAGTGCTGATGTGTGTGTCCCTCATTGCAATGTTCCCCCCATGCTGAGCTCCAGCTATTGTAGGTTTTGTGATTTTTGTAGCCTTCCTTATCTTGGAGGCTCTGAGGCATCATATAGTATCATCATCCTTCTTCTCTAGCCTGGAGAAATGGGGAAAATAAACAGATGGAAAGATTCTTTAAGGGGTGTGTTTGAGGATTGTCATGGCAGTTCTTGACTGCTCAACTCTTGGTCATTTCCCGATCTTAATTTACATATGTAGAGACATAGCTTTTGCTAGTGTTAAACTCAAATCCTACTGATGCCAGTCAAATTGATGCCATAAGGTATTCTCCAGACCATATTTTTCTCAGAAAAAAAATTCCCGATTTACCTCAATCCTTGCAGACTTTGACAGTGACCCTGAATCTTAGAAATAATACCTTGCATTTGATGTGACTTTGATTATACAATTACCTATGCAATCCCCTAACTACACCATGTTTCTTACTCACACGCCCCTTTCTAAGCAATTATAGCCTAAATGAACCTAAATCCTTCATCTTAGCAAAAGTTATGACTTTCACAAGTTAAAGGTGAAATGTAGTTTGGTCCAATTCTGCTCTGTGCCAATGTACCCGTATACCTGTCTTATTGCATAAAAGAACATAAGAAGAAGTAGTATAGAATTTTGACATATATTTTGCTTGCTATTATGGTTTGTCAGATATTTCATTACATCTTGGACACACGTAACTAAACAATTTCTAAAGAAAATGGACTATTTGCAGTCACCTTCTGGAGGCCTGCAGCCAACCCTTCACACCATTTGTTGAGATTTTAGCCATCATAGCACAGGGAGCGGTGTGGAGACTGGGGAGCCTGGGAAGGCTGGGAGAGGGTGAGAACTGATAGCTGCAGCTCTGAAATCCGAATGAGGAGGGGACAGAAAATGCAAGTTACGTCAGTTGCTTAATGCCTGGCCAATGGACCTTGCAATGGTTGCTTGAAGGGCATGAGAATGACTTGGGAGACCCAAACATTTGGATATAGGGGTTCAGATTGCTGGGATATGCTTGGGCTGTGCAAGGAGCGGAGCAGGGATTTGATCTTGAACTGATCATTGGGGAGAGGAAAAATCAGGAGTTAGCCCAAGACAGGAGAGCAGTCTGTTGGAAAGATATTCCTGTTGTATCATTGTTTCTCCCAGAGCAAATATTTGCGTAGGCATATATTCCAATAAAGCTGTGTAGCACCTTAACAATACCAAAAGCGCAGGAAAGACTGTGAGACTTGAAACTAATCCAGAGGTGTCCACATCTTTTTGCTGTAAGGGCTGATAGCCCTAAAGAAACCCCACCAAAGAGTCCATGTTTTGCAGAGATTTCCCCAAGTAACAGGGATGAAGTTCCCTACTGCATTTTATCGCAATCCTTCGACATAGGCAAACCTTATTTTGTTGGTTCAGCAGAATTAATCAAGTATTCTGTGTATTGAGTTCAGTAGAATTAATCACATAGTCTTTATGTGGATTTGCTATGAATGAGAAGGTATATTAATATACAGGCAGCCGGTGAATATTACAGTGAATAGTTTCCTGTTAACACAGAGCATCCCTGCGTCTCTTCAAGTAGACATGACTAGCTTAAAAGAACATCTTTCATCTGTGTAAATGCTTTACTGGGGGGCATTGCAGATTGTTCTGAATAGACTTTTTTTTTTTTTCACAGAAACAGAGCTAAAAGGGTAACACAAATAATTGCATTCTCTAGTGCCTTCCAGTGCTTTACATGTTATCTTCTATGGCAAAAAAAAATCAGCTATTGGCAGCCTGGTGAATTTAGTAATTACAACTAATGGGGTTGTTTCTTTTTGTCTGTGTTTTAGGATGGAATGGGGAACCTGCGGATCACAGAAAAAGGTCTAAAGCTCGAAGGAGATTCAGAATTCTTGAAACCTCTCTACGCCAAAGAAATCCGGTCAAGACCAGTAAGTTGTTAGGACAAAAATAAGCACATTTCTGTAGCTCTAACAGTAAGAATCCATAAAGTGACAGGGTGGTGTGGTTGTGGGATACATTTTTTTGGCCACTCTCTACAAATGTAATTTGGTGAGTGAGACAGTCGGTGTTCTTTGGGTACCTCCTCCAGATACTGTACCTCAGTGACATTGCAAGGTTGATACACACAGGCTCAGTTTGTAGTTAAAATGCTTTCAGGGCCTCTGAGATTTCACATAGTCTTTTTATCTCCTTTTAAGATAAATCATAAACAACCCTCATCTGAGAGACCTAATGTTTCCAAGGTAGAGGGAAGGCAGGCAGCTGTGAAATCCTTCTCACGTTTAACTGCTTACTCCTTTTCTGCAGAGAGCAGAGAGGTGATGCCTTGGCACAAGCACCTGATCTGTTGTTAACTGGAACAATAAACCCCTATTATGTGCTCAGTCCTGTTTAATGTTGTGTTTTAAATTTATGTGCAGTTAAAATTCAGTGCTGCTAGAAGAGACTGCTTGATAAAAGTGGCAAGGATGTTAACAACTGAAAATGAGAAAGAACCCAAGTGTGATTGAAATAGCATTTTCATAGCAGCACTTCACTGACTGTCGGTGACTTTTGCTCTTTCTAATGCAGTCATGTTTGTCCTAAGCAGCTTTAAAATAACTGAAACAATTATAGAGAGTTTCTAGGACCCTTCTCTGAAGATGTCATCTGTCTTGTTTCCTGATCCAAAGTGTTAATTTGAGTCAGATACCAACCTTCCATTTTGATAACAATGGCAGATAGCTAATTAAATAAAGTTAACATCCCTTTATCTCAGCACTTCAGTGCTCTTGTAGAAATTGGAACTTGTAGCATAATCAACACAACAGCCAATATCCGATTTAATTATTGAAGGTTGTAACCTCTGTAAGATGGCTAGGAATTGATTTGAACAAGCATAATCATTTTGGATGAAAAGTTAATAAGAAAACGTTCATATCTATAAAAGTTTTCATCTCTGAATTAAAACAACTGTAGAACCTTACACGTCTTATGCTTTGTAGCATAAAATGTGTGGGAAAGGTGTGGTGAAAAGTGCTGCTGGTGGCAGCACTGTGTTTGATAAATAGACTGACAAATTGCTCCTTACATTTGTTTTTCTCTAGTTAGATTGCTGGAAATAATATTTGATTACTCAGAGAACTGAGAATCACTTCTTGCTACAGGGGAGTTTACTCTTTTCATATTATTGTATTGATCTACATTTTAATACAGCAGGAGGGACAAAAGGTGTCCCCTTCTTGAGGCTATTAAACTAGTTTCCACACCATTGATAGTTCAGTGAATGCAAGGAACAAGAAATATACAGCAAGGCCTGCGTGTGGTATTCCTTGCATTGTCCCTCCCCTAGGATTATTTTTGCTGTCAACTGGAGAAGGATCTAGCTGCAAGCCAGAAGGTCTGATCTACAGCCCAGTGAGTTGGAGCATCCCTGCTGGCTTCTGTAGATGATACCATGCATATGGTTTGTCTGACTTCTCAATGGAGTTGAATACCCTGTGCTGGCTTTCAGGTTGCTCACGATCAACACTGTATTTTTTTAAGGAGCCAGTAGTATGACCCAGTATTTTATTGGAGGGAAGCATACTTAAAATTCCTGAACTTCATGAATATTGCTGAAATAAAGTGCCAAACTCAGCACTTAGGAGTACAGATGAACATCCGTACTAATTCCATCATAATCTTCTCTGGGTTTTCAGAAGCACATAACACAACTTTAAATATGCAAAGTGTAACAGAAACAATAACAGTATAGAGCATCCCAGAAATAAGCTGACATATGTTTTTCATATGTTTAATTAAACAACCTAAGAATTGTGTACAGTAATAGATAATGGTTTTATATAAAGCTCAAAAGACTTCCAGATGCTGGTTATTTATAGGAGGTTTTCCTTTTTAAAAAAAAACAACAAAACCCCAAAATTCAATTTCACTTTTGTTCTGTGTAGTAGATGAAGGGTCTTGGTGCTGCATGGAAATGGCAGGGGAAGAATCACTTTCAGTGCAAGTGGCTGCAGTCTCCAATCACCTCCACGGAGTGGGTTTTCCCACTCGTGGGTCTCTGTGGTGCTGGTGCCCATGGTGCCCTGCTGCGGGCAGAGCTGGGCAATCCCTGCACAAATAGCTCCAAAACATGAATTGTGATAATTAGTGAAAACCTGGATTTGTCACCGGTGCCTCTTCTCTGCTGCTTTTTTTAAGTCCCAGGAAGGTGGTAATTAAAAGTCCATATAGACTTGCTTTCCTAAGGGTTGTGCTTTCTGATTCAGAGATAGTTTTGGATTTCCACTTTAAAAGTGGGTTTCTTTTTCAAACTTATTTGGGAGGAAGGGAACACCAAGTTTTAGGAAGGAGGAAAAGCCTTCAAAGGTAATCGCAAGAGACTGGCTTTGTGGGAACCTCTGAGTTTCTGTAGTTTGTCCCTTAAGGAGTTCTAGTAGGTACCACCCCTTCATCACCTTCTGGACAGAGTAGTTGCATTTGGCTGTGCTCCTTTTGGAAGATAATTCATTGCAACTGAAATCACAACCAAGAAGAAATAAATCTGTTGTGCTGTGGCATGCAATTGGTGACAACCCAACAAAGGCATCTTTCTGGGAGTCCCTTCAAAAATGTTAGCAGAAGGATCAGACTGATGTCATTTGGTCCCATTCTAGAGGAGTGCCCGTTAAATTCACTGACATGAACTGGTTTCTTAAGCAGCTTCCAGACAGTTTCTGCATCACTGTTGACTCCTGTCTCAAGAATGATGCCCTGCCAGGCTTGCTTTTCTTTTCCTGCACCCATTCAAGAGTAACACCCCTTGCCCCCCAAATCCCTCTCTCTTCATATAATGAGGGCCTCTCTCCCTGTTGTTTCCCTGTCCTAGTCCTGGGACAGTAATACTGGGCTTGTAGTGCCTCCTGGATTAGGAGCCTATTTCAAAGCACCGGAGCTTGCAATTAAACATAGCCTTGTTACTGCATGAGCCTGAAGTTTATCTGGAGATTAATGAACAGTAACTGGTGGTAGCAGTGTTTGTACCCTCGTAGTGTTGTTTGAAAGAAAGGAGATGGATGCATTCCCTTTTCCGGGAGTGTTCAGAGCATCTTAAACTCCCAGCCGAACATATTGCACACTAAACAGTATTTTCCATGCCAGTTGCATGGAACATGAGCATCTTGCTGCCTTTAATTAAGAAGTTAACTGGACCATGAAGTATTGCCTGTGTAAATAAAAGTGATTTGTACTTAGTCAAGAAGGTGCATTAGGAATCCTCACATTTCTTTACTTGCATATAAATTATGGAGATTATTAAAAATTGGAAGGGTCATCTATAAACCCATCTGTAGCTCAGCTGCACTGTCACTCTCAAAATGTAGCTGTCTTTCTAACTGTTGTAATTTATTGTGGACTATCGTGTGAACCATCTGCTTGCTTATAAATCAGACAAACTTTGACTCAAAGTTGCACACAGCAGAACAAATTGTTAATTTTATGTGCTGGAAAGCAATGGCAACAGTTTTGTGGTCTTCAGTCTTCATTGCCTTAATTTGAATAGAAAATTAAAGCTGGAAATTTTCCTGCCTTTGTTGAGAAGAGCTGTTAACAAGCAGGTTTCTTGAAACTTAGAGTGAGCACAGATTTAGGTTTCTTAGTGCAATTGGGGTGTTTTGAAGCCTGCCACATCCAGGTCTGTAAGTAACTTTAACAGGGCAAGACAGAGAATAGGCTATGTGCGTTTCCCATTCCAGTAACATTGGAAATAAAATCCAGTGCTGTGATTATACAGGAAAATTAAGTGAATTACTTCTCTTAGGAGCTGTGTGACAACCAATGAGAATCTGATAATCTCAGCTTTGGAAGCAGAGAAAGACATTGCCATGATAGGATTAAGATGGGTTTGCCCTTTCAGTGTTCATTTCATGTGCATAGATAGAAAAAATAAACCTCAGTTTGCAAATGTTTACACCCAGGCTTAAATTTTCTTACCCTGAATCCTTTTAAAGACAAGATCATGGATTTGCCTGACAAAGATTTTTTGCAGTATAGAGCTCTTGACCAAGGTCCTGCTATTCATCTCTTTGGCAGCCTCTCATGCTGATGGTGGGTCTGGGACACAGATCTAAACAAGGGCACCAACCTTTCTTGTTTCTCCTCTGCTACCTGGGGGAGCTACGAGCTATTGTGTTGTTGCATGGGTAATAAGGGATGGCAAAGTTCACTGAACAAATTTTGAGGAGATTTTAAATGTCTTTTAAAAGAGATCTCTTAGTGTATTTAGCAGGTCTCATGTTGAAGGTTTGCTTCCCGTTATCTTTAATCAACTGAAAAAATAATTTAAAAGAAGAATCGTATACATCAAAGAAAAAAGCCTGAGGCAAAATAGAGTGTCTTTTTTTTACTATTTTCATGTCTTTGAGTGATGCTAGAAGTTCCTATCCTGCTCCCTGTGGCAACGAGTGTCTTGCTGAGAGCAGCATGCTTGCCCAGAGCGTTGAAGCAGACCTGGTCTCATTTGAAGCCGTATGAAATAACTAGTGACTACGGTGGTAGAAGGACTGGGCCTGTCATTAACACTTGGCTGGGATTCTGCAAGGGCATCTGTTTGATCTCAAAAATTCACCATTGTGAATTAGGGCTGATAACTGCTATTCCCTTTACTGATGTTTAGTAAGTTCTCATCAGCATAAAAGCTAGACTAGCAAGTGCATAAAATATGCTTGTCTGTACTTTACATTCTCCCCAGCCAGTATTTGAATGATAGAAATTTTAAAGGAAGCTTTTAAGAGTGATAAATAATTATTTTGCCAATGTACTTGTCTCACTGTGTTCAGATCTGGAAGAAGAGTGGTATAATTTTAAAGCACAGAAGCAGTTCTGTAACGGACGTATTCTTTTGTATTATTTGCTCTGCAGGTCTACCTGCCTCAAAGCTAAAAATATGTACTAAAAAACAATAAACCTTGTATTTGGATTAAACAATGACATGTGCCCACAATGGGGCATACCTGCCTCATAGCCATAAATACATATTTCTAAACAATATAACATACTAATTTGGATTAAAAGGCAATGCTCACCCATGAAGAAAGGCAATGTAGATGGCAAGATAATTGCAGCTTTGTACGATGCTCAAACCGTGTAGTAGAAATACAGCTTTCAGTAATGGCTCAGATAGATAATGTGGAAAGAGACTGCTATTTTGGGGGGAAGGAGACAGAATAATTCCTTTTATTCCATTGTCAGAGTTTACAGAACAGTGAAAGGATATTGAATTAGTTCCTGGTGATTTGGTCTAGCGAAGCGCTTAAGGATTTCAGCACAATCACCAAAACTATCACCAGGTGGAAATGAAGTTTGTCTCACTGTCCTGCTGTCTCTTAACAGTCCCTGCGCACTCCCACCACCTCTTTGGCCATTACTCCTCCTAGCGTTTAGCTCTTCCCTCAGTGACTGGTTCTCTTCAAAGAAGAGAAGAGCCTTCGTTTTTGCACATTAGGATACGAATGAGCCTGTAAGACCTCCTGAAAACTCAGGGAGGTGTTGATCTGCCTCTGGAGCAGTCCAGCTGCCACTGTGGCTTCAGGTAGAAAAAAATCCCACTGTCTGAGGTCAACTTCAGAAACACAATGCTTCCACTGTCTGTATCTTCATAGTTTTCTGCTTCTTGGTTGATTTTTGGCAGCAGATGTTAAAATATTTTTTTAAAGCCCTACTAATTAAAGCCAACAAAAGAATGCTTCTTGTAGCCGTACCTGGCCATCTCAGGTTCTCCCTATAGGGTTTATTAAGCATTTGCTGTGGCACCCCTCCAGATTACCTTGTCATTAGATTCTGTGCCAGGGTGCTTTTGCTATAAATGTCTCTCTCAGTTTGGTCAGTTCGAGTCAGCTTTCAACAGAGAGCTGGCAGTCAGCAGGTCAAACGGTCAAAATAAACCCAAGCAACCGAGCAAGTTGCAAAGGGCATCGTTTTGGCAGACATGCCCTCATCTGCTGCACAGATATTGTTGCCTTCGCCATCCAAAGCAGGTTTGAGAACACGTACAGCAGTAGGCTGTGAGTGTCCAGTGGGATTTATAAAATTTATATGCTCTCCTCTTAATAAATTTCATTCTTAAGCAATAAAATCCAGAGAGCCTACTTCAGGTTGAACCTTGGTTGCCCCAGCGCTTTGGGGGCAGTTAGTGGCTCTGTGATATTTCCAGTGTGCTGAAAAGGTGGAAGTTTAAGTAAATTTTACAGCAACTATGAAAACATTTCCCTTTACCTTCATAGTAAAATTGGCCAGAAGTCTCTTAGCTTTTCAGTTTGAAGGAAATTTTGTAGGCTGGCTGAAGGGGTGCTTCCAATAACGTCAGAATTAAATCTTGCTTTGTCTGACGAGCTGTTGTTATGTGCCACGCACTGGGAACTGAAGTGTCCCGCCAGCTGCAAAGTCTCAGTGCCCCAAAGAAAAGCAAGAGAGGAAGCTCTGAAGTAAAAAAAACTTTTTGAAATAACTGCACAAGTTGCATTTCAAAGCAAAATCTCGTGGAGGCTGCCTATGGCATTTTGAAAAGGATTTCATTAAATGTTGCTAACTTGTCATAAGCTCTCTTAAATGGAAGGGTAATGGCTCATAACATTTGTAAGCTTTTTAATTTCATGCAATATGAGCAGTGTAATCAACACCTATTAGAGTCAATCAGCTGTGCCAAGTGGGCTACCTACCTCAGCTTTTGTCTATATTTTCATCATGGATACACCTCTGAACTAACTGTGGGAACAATGTGTTTGTCCTTGCTTATCCTTACATCGGTGGAGATTTTGTGTCCAGAAAACCCAATATGGTCATTGCAGAAGTAACTGAACCCAGAAGCTGAGTAAGCACTTTGTGGGTAGTGGTTTTCACCTTCAAAGGAGGGAGTTTGGGCCATGGAGTTGATGCAGACTAGTTAAGAGCTCTGGAGCTTAACGTGAAGGAGATAGAGGATTTCTCGAACCATCTCCCAAGTGCGTTTGACATTTTCTCTTTAACAGGTGATATTTTCCTGCTTCAGCTGGTTATGTAAGGAGAGGGGAGCTGCTCAGATCATGTGTATGTTTTGCTGTTCTAATCTGATTTCCCATCTCCCTATCATTTTAAACATTTGCTGCTGGACTCCGTGGTCATAAAAGAACAAGCAATGTGCATCACAGCTGGAAGCGAGCCACTGGGTTAGGGCTGGGTGCTCTGTGATCTATCATATATTGCATTGCAGTTCTGTCATGATCCCAGCCATGGATTGCATTTCAGCTATGAAGAGGAGGATGGTAGGGCTGAGCTTTGTGGTGGGGCTGTATTTCCACAGAAAAGTTGCAGATCAGCTAATGTCCTGTTTTCAACTGAATCGCGAGCCCTGAGACAGGAGTGCAGGCACTAGAACCTAAAAGACTAGAATAAACATTTGATTTAATTTATTCCTGCAAAAGCCAGAAGACATGGAATTATTGATTTTAAAATTGAAACAAAAAATGGCTGAGCTGAATGACTTTGGCAGGCAGTTTCTTGCCTTCCTTGGACGTGCACCACGCTGCTAACGTCTGTTATTTCAGCTTTGGTTTGGCATCTTGAATTTGCATGCTACCTCTAAAAATTAATTGGGAAGCTGCTGTGAAGCTCTTTTTTCCTAATTAGCCATTTATTATGGCATTTCAGTCTTCCTACAGGCTTGTAAACATTCAGGAACTGTACATTGTCCTTGTTTTTCTATGTTGAATCTTATATTTTTGAAAAAAAATAAAAAGCACAGGGGGTTAACTGGGGGATTTATGAGTGTGGGGCACATCAGTCACACCTACTGATTCTGGGATTTCTGTTGCTGACTTGTATTGCCGGACAGGTATTACTGTTAAAAGAGAGGCTGTGCTGGTAGTTGACCACACTGACCTGAACCAACCCATGAGACTTGAATGCAATCGTAAAGTAGCCTTGAATTTTGACTCCAAAACTTGATCCAAATTTCAGCTTAACAAGCTGTAGCCTCAGAGAGAAGTCAGCCTTACAAAGCACCTGAAAATGCCCAGGGAAAAACGTGTGCAATCATGTGCTGCTGCATTTCTCTCTCTCTCTCGAGGGCAAAGGCCTTGAGTTTAAGGATTTACTATGTCTAGACATCGGTGCTGACAATCAGGATTCTGGCTGCTTTGGGAAGGTTGAAATATAACAACAACTTCTTAATACTAAAAATGATAAAGGAATAAAACTTTACACTGTATGGATGGAGAGAAGACAGGGACAAATAGACAAAGGAAACACTAAAAGACAAACAGCAAGATCCAATTATAAAGGAAAAGAATGTTTTTCTGATATTTCCGTGAAGCCTCAAGAGCAGAACTTTGTGTCTTCTAACCACGGGACAGCAAACACTTCTACAACTCCTCTGCTGATCAAAGCTATTTCATCAGCAAAGTTCTGTAGTTTGTAAAGCAAGCATTGCTTGACAAGACAAGTCATGCTGTCATTAGGAGGTGCAGGCACAGACAATTGGTTTTACAGACAGTTCAGTTTGTGTGTGCTTTGATTTGCAACAGGAAAGGAAAGCCAGACGTTC
This sequence comes from Nycticryphes semicollaris, assembly GCA_013400055.1. Lineage (NCBI taxonomy): Eukaryota > Metazoa > Chordata > Aves > Charadriiformes > Rostratulidae > Nycticryphes > Nycticryphes semicollaris. The sequence goes on from VXBJ01006628.1 coordinate 1,036,531, forward strand.
CAGGTTTCATTTACCAGTTGCTATGCCAGTAATAAGAGTTTCTCTGATTGTTTTATTTCTAAATGACAGATGTTGGATTTTGAGAAAGAAGAATGCAGGGAAATACAAGAACAACTCTAAATTTGCTCTTGGTCTTTCAGGGCAAATTGGTTGAAGCTCTTGGGAAAACTGACTTGCTTCTTTTGAAAGAAAAAGTGAGATTTCTTTGGCTGTTAGCATTTCCCTGGTTGGAACATCTCTATTTTTGATCTTTGTCTGAGGCCGTGCTTGGCGATCTGCACCCATGTACAACGTCATCTTTCTGGAAGGGACAGTCCCACGCTGGCATTAGTGGCACAGCGTTGGAGTGCAGGACCGGACCCTGCATGTGTCATAAAAATGGCTATAAACCTAGTCACAGAGGTAGGCCTTCTGACTTGTCAGTGAATCATTCATTTAGGCTTCAGTCCAACCCGCTATTTAATTACGTGCATGATTTACAGACAGAAGTCATTTCATTGACATCAAGAAGACTATTCGCATCCATAAAGTTAGGTGTATGTTGTGTTCTTTGCTGGATTGCGCCCTGTAATTCCTGCATATACCGCATGCGCGTGGCAGGGCAGAGCCACTGGCAGGAGTCCATCCTGCTGGTTTCTGCAAACGTGGGAGCAGATACACCTCTTTCCTCCAAAAGGTTTTACGTTGTCACAAGGTAGACCGAGAGTGGGACAGGAGAGAGGGATGGGGATGAGCAAAGCAGCTTGCTCGTTCACTCCCGCAGCAGATGAGGATTGGAGTGAGGGTTCTGTCCATGTGCACACTCATTTCACTAGATCACACGCCCCGAGTGTAAAGCAGTGTGATGACAGAGCTGGCAGATAGTTTCAAATAAAAGCTGATACAGTAAAAAATTGTCCTTCTTGGGAGAGTGAAGGAAGCAGTTTCCATAATGCTTTTTTTTTTTTGCTTTGTTTTGTTTCTTTTTTTCTGTTTTTTACTGCAGGGTTTTAGTATAAAATGTCACATGTCCATTGATTTCCTCTTGATTTGCTGAGTCCAATGAACTTTTTAGGTTTGTTTCCAGTCTGGATGTAACAGGTGGGATAATTTTCTGAGGTAGGTTGCATGAAGTACTAGCAGGGAGTCTGCTCCTCGTTTCTCTCTGAAAGGAAATAATCTATGGAACAGGAAAAAAAATTGAAGGTGCTTCACCTCAGAGTATTTCTTCCTCGTTCATCGATCTGGGCATGATCCTTGTTTACCAGCCTTCCATGGAATAGCAGGAGGTACCTCACTTTTAAACCTTGAATTTTTCCTGAGCAAGAGTGGAGCAAAAGTGTCAGTGGCTTTTGTCTTCTCGCCACTTAGATTCCCCAGATAGTATCAAATGTGCAGCGTTGCTCTCGTCCAACTTCCCCCAGAAACATCCCTTCTAAGGACAAAGAGACGTCTTCCTTTGAAAAGTCCTTCATTATAGTCTACAAGTGCAGGTTTTATTTAAAGTTTATTTCAAATGCAGCAGTGCTAAAATTTGATTTGTAAATCACTGTCTGTTTATGAAAACGGTGTGTGAAAGCATGCCAAGATTTGCATGATATCTTATTCAGTGCAGGATACTTTGCTGGATTCTTAATTTGTAGTCTACAACTATGTAATGAAATTGCTTTTATAACCTAGGCTTCTTTCTTTCTTTCCAGCTACAGCTTCATATTCTTCTCCTAGTTTTTTTTTTCTCCTTGAGCAAAACAATACATCGTTCCATTGCCCCTCTCTTGATTTAGACAAGGGATGGATTTGTCATGGGACATTTGATAAATAAAAGTGGTTAACATTTGAGTTCTACTTCTCTTCTAGGAAACCAGCAGCAGCTCCAAAAGATTGCCATGAACGGGTGGCCACTGGTTTGGAGAGAAGTGTGTGCTGCTCACTGAACCGTCCCTATCGCTCTTCACAGTGCCTGGAAAGTCGTCTTTTCCAAGAGCCTTCCTCTTAGATACAATCTGACAGGATTGCAGCCTAAGGCAGCACAGCTGAAGAATAAGATGTGTTTTTTCCAATGAGAGGCTTTGTAAGACATCAATATTTAAAAGCAGAGAAATAAATAAAATTACAGACAATCAGGTTGATTGGGGGAGAAGAGAGGTCATTTGTCTGACAGAACAAGTGTCTGTCTCCAGCAAGGCTTTCAGCTCTTTAGGCAAAAGCTGGGGTTTTTTTCTTATGATTAGGTTGAACTGTAAGAGTGCAAACAACTCATTGTTTTTCGTGAAATCATTTTTTGAGGTATATTTTGCAGGTTAGCAGTACAAAGTGGGGATAGCTGTTCATCATCTTACAGCAGTTGATATTTCCCTTTCAGCAGATCCACTGTTGTGTTGGACACACAGGTGAAGCCACACAGTGAACAGCCAAAAAATCCATAATCCAAAGGCACACTAATTGCTGTAAAAGGTCAAGAGTAAGTGATCAACCTGAGCTGATTCAGTACTTGGTTTCCAAAAAGCAATGGGTTGACAGGATGAACCTGAACATGTTTCCTCTGATGCTTCCTGTGGTTGAGTATTCAGAGCCGGTGTCCTCTGGTTTTTTGAAAAACGCCCTTCACTGTTTACATGAAGTAAAGGCCACACAGGGCAATGGCACATGTGTTGTCAATGCTGATGGCTTGAGAAGCACCTTTTATTGCATGTGTACTGTTGCTTCAAGCCAAAATATTTTTTCTGTGTTTCTGCTACCATTTGAAATCCCCAGCTCCTGCTGCAAACTGACTTTTGCTATGTATGTTTCCTTAAGATCTCAGCTGTTATAAACGATGAACCCTAATGTTGGTACACAGCTGGGAGAGCAACAGGCTTTTTGTTTCTCTCTGCAACACTGTTGTGCAGTGTTCTGAGAAGCATAGCTCAGCTGAGGTGGAAGAGACGGGAACACACAGGCAGGATCCTTCCTGTGCCCTTTCCTGGTAGGAGCCACTGGTCAGGTGTCTTCACTGATCATTTCTGTTCCTCCAGAGTTTCAAAAGAACTTCAGGAATAAACACATCAGGAGGTAAATGCCTTCTGTTTAAAAGTGGAGACAGCCAGACAGGCTGAGCCACCCTGCTGATTGCCCAAAGAGTAATTTGGGGTCCTTGGCTTTCTTATGTCTCCCTGTGCTCTATTTTACCTTCACACATCCTAATCTCTTTGGCTGCTTCTGCCATTACTCACCATTTCCCCAAACAACATTCCTGCCTTCTTCCAGGCATGGTAAAAGCATCTGCTGCTCTTTCTGTGAGCCTGACATCTCTTGAAATACCATTCCCCAGCTCCCCAGTGGTCTTGGTTAGGGATGTATTTTTGCTCATGAGCCCTGTATCATGGCAATATCCTGTGTTCCTCTCCTCTCTTCACCCTGAGGCAAATACTCAAGAGTGTCTGTTGAATGGCAGCAGAGAGATACAGTCAAATCCCAACACAGAGCACCCTACTCCTGCTCATGCAGTTGTCCCGCTGATCAGACCTTTTCTGTCAAGCCATCTCTGTAGGTACATGTGTTCGCTGGAGCAACGTCCAGCATGATTTAGCATCTTTCTTCCTGATCAATCCAATTTCGCGTCACATGCTTAGCTGCATCTGTCATTTCACCTTTTCAAGTGTACTGCTGCCGTGGCTGTTAGACGTTCTGCCTCTCCGAGACGGATGCAGGTTTGCGGTTCCTCCTCCCCACGACAGTTCCTGTCTGACGCTCACTCAGACATGAACTGTTGTGGCACCGCAGGTCAGAGTTTGGCACCTGTGGCTGTTCCTGTGAGGAAGCCTCTGTCTAGTCGTGTAGACCAACAGAGCATCCTTCTTAAAGCCGAGTATTGATCATTTCAGAATGAAGGGGTTAGGTAAAAGCAATTAAAAAACAGTCTTTGCAAATGTTTCTGTGACCCCATAGCCCTCGATCATAATTAAAGCTGATCAAATTACTTTGGTATCAGAGGTACAGTCGTGGCCCCAGCCTTTCTTTTCTGCCCTTCCCGTTTTCCCAGGTATGCCTATACAGAGTTAACTGAGTATATGTCTACAGTAAATATTCCTACAACGAGGCCAAAATATGGTACTCAGCAGTCATTTTATAGCTGCTTCTAACCTGTCACACCAGTGTATGTCCTTACAGCAGCTTGGGGAGAAAAATCAGAGTCACAGAATCGTCATGGTTGGAAAGGACCTCTGAGATCGAGTCCAATCATACACAAACAAAAAAAACCCCTAAGTCTCCACCACTAAAGCATGCCCTGAAGTGCCACATCTACATATTTCTTAAATATCTTCAGGGATGGTGACTCAACCACCTCTCTGGGCAGGCTGTTCCAGTGCCTCCATTCTTTCAGTAAAGTAATTCTTCCTCATATCTAATCTAAACCTCTCCTGCCACAAAATGCAGACAAACCACAAATAAAAGCAAGAATTTGAATAGAAACCCTGAATTCTCTATCACCAGGAATGGTCAGATGATTTTTCTTTGTGTCTTGTACAGTAGCAAGTGCACTGTCTCCAATGAATAAATAACTGCAGATCCAGGAAATGAGATTATTGCTCCCGTGAAGCTATTGAAAAGGAGAGCACACTGAGCCCTTCAAACCTGTCTCCTGATGCACAGACCCGCATCTGCCTGTGGGGCACAGCAAACCTGAGGGACAGGTCTGGGAAAGAAGAGCCTTATAATTACACTAGAAGCCCAGAAACAGAAATGCTTTGATTGCAGGAACAAGTCCGGGCTGAACCTTGTCATTTCACAGGCCAGATGCATTGGAGAGAACTCCACTGGGTAATCACAGAAGTGAGGATGGCCTTCTGCGTCCTGCCTTCCAGCCGTAACCGTGCTGTAATATAGTTGCTTTTGCAGTGTAATTGCTTTCTCTGCAGGGCTTCTTCCTATTGATTCTGCTTGTGTGGATTTAAATTGTTTGCGGGTTGGAACTAGACTCAAGTTGGTCTGCATCTCTGCTTTTCTGTGCGAGGCAGCTCATGTGACAGTTCTATCTAAGAGACTTTAATGATGTCTAGATAGCATCACTCCCTGGCCTGCACGTATGTATTTGATTTGAGGAGAGAGGCTGGATCAGATAAGTTCAGAACATCAATAAATACGTGTGTTTTGTTTGGTGACACTTGTTCAATTTGAATCTTTTTCCCAGGAAGCAGCTTGTGTTGTGTCATTTTTTCGGCGTGCTGTGTAAATGCTCTGCATCTGCAACTGTCGAGGATGGTGCCATCCCATAGCAATGCCATCTGCTCGTTCACAAAGCGCTTTTTGCGTAGATAAAAAATGTGAGGTGTTACTCATAATTAGGCAAATCACATGCTGTGATCTGTGATTGATTTGATTTCTGTTGCTGGCTACCTCGCATATGTCTATGTGTCCATAAGTATTGTCTACATATCAGCATATGGATGCAGATGAATCAGAGACTCATGAATTCTTTTTCCCAATCCAGACAGATGGAAATGTTTTCCCTCCTTCCTATTAGCACCAGCTGAATTTCAGTAACACCAGGGGCCTCTGCTAGGATCTTGCCTGTGTTTCGTACTGCACATGCATACATAAGTCGGCACAGCCATTTATAACCTAATACAAGAAGTAAGTGATCCATGACATGCAGCAAAGTTATAATTTCAAAGCAATGTTCAGAGATAGCCATGTTATTAGCCTTCTTGGGGAAGAATATCTGGATATATAACTTGGATATATAACAAAATGTCTAAAAGGTGCTGTGAACATTGCACAACCCGTGAGTATCTCTGCTGAATCAGACTTTTGGAAAATATTACTGTGCCTTTCTTGATATTAACTGTGTGTACTGTCACTGAGAGAGGTCCTAATTGTTTCTGGTTGTACTATAGTCCAAGCAACGCTGATAGTAAATGCCTTTTATAGATAGTGAGGTATGATTTACCAGAAGTTTTAAAAGATGTTTAATGCAGGGAGTAGGCATACCAGAAAGGCCATAAAAATGAAAACACATGAACAGAGGCCTGCACTCTTGTCTGGAGAAAAACTTACGAGCAGTGGAGTATCTATATACTTGGATGATTTAGAATATTTTAAACCTCAGCAGAGCTCTCCTCTTTTCTCTCCTTTTCTCCTATGGTCCTGTGCCCATCTACAGTATGTTCCCTTCAGCAGGAGATCTGTCACCACTGACCATAACTAGGATAGCCTGAGGCAGAAAAAAAGGCTATAACTTAGCACAAATCCATAGTCCTGCTGCTGAAACACCTCCAAAGATGAGGTTCAGACCAGTATGAGCTGTCACGGAGCAGCTACTGCGGTTTAGTATTTCTGCAGAAGAACTCAAGTAAATTGAAATGGCTAGTGAATACTTGCTTGATTTTTACTGGAAGTGGCGATCGATGTGCTGAGAACCCAGGACTGCTCTTCTCCTGTTTAAGAGCATTACAGTTTCTTAAGTCCTGCTTAGTTTGTTGCGGGGGAGAGCCGTTCCCCAGTGATGCAAAGTTAATCATCAGCGCACATTTGATCGACTGTGGTATAACACCTTTGGGTGAGCTCTGCAGTGAAGTGCTTGAAGCATTTTCAGAATTATCTGGTCACTTTACAAGCTGTGCTATGCCAGAGGATTCCTAGAGCTGAGCACGCTTAATGCAGCAGATTTTCCCCAAAGCCAGTAATGTTCAGTTCAGTCCTACAAAGACAGAAATTTTTTGTACATGTGCAGCAGCCTTCAGGTGTTACAATCCAGATTTTCCACCCTCTTGGATACTGAGTAGAACTCCAACGTATATAGTTGCATTTTATGTTTGTGTGCATATCTGTTGGTTTCATCATGTCACCTGTGTTTTCCCTCATATTGTAAGTCAGTGGAGTATAAAAGAAAAAAAATTATCAAGAAGCCAAGGCAGATGTAATGTCTTGGAGATTTTTTTTCTGTGTTGTTTTTAATGTCATCAGACATGTTGTAATTTAATTTTCAGAAGAATCTCAGCTGCAAAGCAGCTGATTAAGCATCTTGAAGAAGCAGCCACTCTCTTGGAGCACTGTGTTTATGAGATTATATTGCACATATTCTTCTAAAGAGAGAAACCCCTAGATTGCCAGAAATAACTCAGTTTGAAGGATACAAACCCCCTTGGGTTTGTAGAGGCAGAACCCAGTCATTTAAATCTCACATCACAGACCTGCCTTTTTTGCACTTTAAAAAGAAGAGTCAGAGATGTAAGTGCTTTAATGTAGCTGTGGGAAATTTATCTTTTGTTTCTATTGTTATTAAAATGATCTTCAAGAAATGCCATAAAAGAGGAGGGGGGGTTAGTACTGGACATAAAACTCCAGCATGTGCACTATCTATGCCATTAAAATGTGTCAGGTTGGTTGGAACCACAGTATTTTCTGCGCTTCGTGGCACTGTAAAATATACCTTTCTGCAAAGGTGACTGGTCGTGTTTGTGACAGAAGGAGGGGTTGAGGTTTTTGTTTTAAGCATTTGAATACAATGTCAGAAGTTGGAGCACAGCACATTAAGTCAGCTCATGGTACTACATTGGTGTCTTTGAGTGCCAGTTACAGGTCAGGGGCGTATCAGCTCCGTTACTGATCCAGGTTACGTGACCTGGGGTGCATTACACTTGTGAAAAGAGTTTGTTTCCTGGAAGAAAACGATGCAGCCGACATTCTGTTCTCTCTGCACTGGACCTCCTTCCTAAAAGTGACCTTCTTTAGATGGAAATGTAGCACATACCAGAGCATTTTGTAGCGCTTGGTTTAATCTGTTTGTTACCAATTCCATTCACGGTTTGCTTTCATTCTGCTATGAAAAGCTTACACTGTCAAATCAGAAGTTTTACTGAAAAGGGGATTTAGTTACACGAACATTATATTCAACTGTTTGAAGGACAAAATCAAGATCAAAAGAGACTCTGATTAAACAACAAAAAGTGTGTTCAAATCATATTAAGGGATGTTTTCAGTCTAGCACCTAGGGATTTAGCTACATGACTTAAATTTTTGGGCCAAAAGGCTTGCGGGCAAAATCTTGTTCTTGCTATGGGGAGCTAGATCAGAAACAGGAGGAAAAGCTCTTGGGTTTACTTTTGACATAGAGTGATGGTTGGCTAGCAAGTCTAGATTTGCTGTTGATGCAGATGGAGGCCAGGCTGCTCTTCCAAGCAGGATCTTAGGGACAGGGTTCACTAGATACTCCCAAATTTGTCTTCTACACAACCAAAGAGAGATGCTATCCAGTGTTTTGTCTCCTTGGTTTTCAAGAGGTCCATGATGGCTCGACAGAGTTCTGGTGAGGTTTTTCTGTGATTTGTGGTGGTGCCAGGTGCTTGATCTCTTCAGCATCTGTTAGCAATTCTGACATTTTTTTCCTCAAATGTTTCCTCCCAACTCTCTCTTATGGCAGCAGCTCTGAGCTTTTCCAGTGTCAGACACTCCCCGAAAGGGTTTCTGTTCTCAAGGCAGGAATGAGGGAAAGAAATGCACCCTCGGGGTCAGCTCTGTTATTTTGACTGTGTGCTCGCAGCGTGTTCTGGAGATCTTTGTGGTTAGGAAACTCTGTGTTTAGTGCCATGCAGTGAGGGTATTACTGCTGCTTCCCTTTGAAGGATAAGCACGTCATACAGGAACATGCATAACTGGGTCAGGGATACTAATTTAAGCACATCTGTGTTAACCAACCGAAAATGACAGAATAAGGGTTAAAACATCAGCTTTCCTGGTAGGTCTTAAGACATGCTCAACAACTGCAGAAATGAGCTCGAAGGCAGAGCTGTGTCCTGGGCAGAGTGTGCTGCTGAGTCTGGTTGCATTAGGAGGTGTGGTGGAGGTGATGCTTTTGTTTTTGTTGGCAAAATTTGCTATTCTTGGTGAAGAGCATCTTGTGCCTGAAATGATTGCTTTGTGTCTCAGTTAATGGGACATGAATACTTGCCACCCCAAAACAGACAAAACAGTGAATTTTTGCCTCGTGCACCTCTGAATTGATCTGACCAATGGCAAAAATGCAATGCAGGAGAGTATCATTGCTCTTTTTACTATTGTTGCATTTAGCTGCTAGTGTAGTAGGACCGATTGGACTTCAGGAAAGGAATATATTTGTTACAACCCACATGAACATTTCCTCTCTACCAGCAGCTCTTTAAAACCACGCTCAAGGGGGCGGGGAAGTGAACGTGCTGCTTGTGGCTATAAGCCATGGGAAGGGGGGCTTTCACTCTCATAGTGGGCTGGCTACTTGCTCTACAGAAAATGAGCTTTTGCCCTCTGACAGTCCAGCTGTGTATAGAGCAGTGTTTGCTTTCTGTAATTTCAACGAGAGGTACAGTTGAGCAGTAAGATGGTGCTCTGAGTGGCTTCTCCATAGGCTGCTCCTTGCCATCCTGGATTATACTTTACTATTTTAACTTTTCCTGTTACTTTGTCAAGCCTGCAGTAAATCCACCAATTCCATTATTTCTGCAGGCTTCTCTTGCACTTACTGTGTGAGTCTTTGAATCCATGGAATCAAATCAAAGCTACTCCTTTCCACCATCCAAATTACAAACACACTGACTGTGATGCATTACTTTAAAATTGCCTGTTAAAATGTAAAAGGATTTCCAAATACTTTTAATCATTCTCTAAAACAGTCTAAAGACATCTGTTAAAGTATTAAAATTCCTTAAAGACAGCACTGGTTGGGGTTGCTTCAGCTGTAAATTAAGGTTGTCGGTCAAAGTGATTTTTCTGGTTTGGTCTCTGATCTCTAGGAGTTTTTAACATCTCCGCCAAAGTGAGCTAAAGACAGAAAGCTACTGAGCTGTTGTTAACGTGTTTAACCTAGCAACCAATTGGTTGATACCTTTTGCGACATCTTCTATGTTTTGCCAGATAACTCGCTGCTTAGTGAAGAAACAACTATCCTGTTTTCACATGGTTTTGCACTTTTCTCATTCTTTATTTTGCAGCGTATGTCCAGTGTTTTAATATACTGAGCAGCGGTGGCAACGTCTTCTGTGTGTCTACAAACATTTGCATTATTGTTAAGTCACTGAGTCTGCTAATGAGAGGTTGGGGTAATAGGAAGAATGATCTATTTACTATGTAGGATTTCCTGCAGAGGTGAATGATAGATTCCTGGTGGGCTGGACGTAAATCACCAACCCAGAGGGTCCTTATAAGGTTTCAGCCTCACCTGTCCCTAGAAATGGAGCCACAGCCCAGCGCAGGGTGGGATCCTCCATTGGTGTCCTGCAAGGAAATTGCTTGAAATAAATCAGAAGGAAACAGGAAAACACACAGCAGGCGGCGGGGGGGAAATGCATTTTACTCCCCTAGCTGTCTCTACTTCAGTTTCTCAAAGGAAGCACTGGAAAGGAACAACAACGCAGTGTCGGAAGGGAGGTGACCACTGATTGAATTTGCAAAGTTGCATGGGAAGTTAAATCAAAGGCTGTAGTTCAACGCAGTGCAATGGGATTGCTAAAATGGATGTTAATTGGGATTCTGCTAATGCAGCACTGTTAATAGAGGGTTGTTTTAAAGAGGTTAAAGTCATAGCAGCCGAGTGTGGGCATAAAGAGCAAGTCAGAAGCAGTATGTGGGCTGGGAGCAGCGTCTGCTCACACAAGGAGAGGTGCGGGGAAACCTTGTCGTGTTTGTGATGAGCAGAAGAAGAACAAGTTACAGAGAAGGAGATTTCTCAGTACATCAGCGTGCAGGCAGTGAAATATGGTGGGATATTGTGTGATCGTCAATACCAGATATATTTTGTCTCAAGTGTGCTTTTCTGAATAATTGGGTGGAACCTTTTGGAGAGAAACAGGTAGACAAAAAGAAAAAGATTATTTTCCCTACTTTTCTGAACCCAAAAGAACACTTAATCCATTTTTTCATTCACTTCCACTTTCTTTGCATCAATCACAAAAAGAAAATATATTTATTTGTTTAAGATTATTTATCTGGAAAGATTCAGAACTAGATTGTTCCATATTATATTTCAGAAATGTGGTGTGTCTCATACTTACAGCGTTATAATTAGTCAGACGTGCTCAGAACTGGATTGTTGCATATTATACTTCAGAAATGTGGTGTGTCTCATACTTACAGCGTTATAATTAGTCAGACGTGCTCAGAACTGGATTGTTGCATATTATACTTCAGAAATGTGGTGTGTCTCATACTTACAGCGTTATAATTAGTCAGACGTGCTTATTTATTGCATGCTGATACTCTGACTCTAGGTCTATCAAGTGTAATGACAGTTTATGAGAATATTACTTCACTGCATAATTATTTTTATTGTTGTACTGATGCCATATTGATCAAGCTTTCCACTTTCGCATGTGCATCAGAATACTTGTGTCGCGTTAATGTGAAGGTGTAAGAGAGATTAAAGGTTTTGTTGTCTCAGTTACAATTTCTAACTCTTTAGAGAATTTTTTAATGCTTTTATTTTTATTTTTTTTCTGCAATTGAAGGAAGGTGGCATCATCACCATGCATGCAACAGAGGAAACATTTTTAAATGTTCAGTGTGTGAAAGATGTCGGTGTTGTTACCTTTGTAAACAGAAGATGATGGACAGAAAATCTACAGAATTTTCAGCAAAAGGGAGTAATTTTTTCGTCTCTTTTTCATTTCTAAATGGAAGAAGAATTATGGAAATGAGAGCAGGCATTGCATTAAGTGCTTGAAATGTTCCTTCCCTGCAGACCAATAAAAACATAACTCTTCCATTAGGGAAATTTAGTTTTTTGAAGGCTGCGTGAATCTGAGCTCTGAATCAGTGAATGAGATGACTATGCTGGGGTAAGCGTTTCAAGGTCTGATTGCGGATTTTAAGTCTTTTGTAGATGGGTACCAGCTCTTAGTTTATCTTGTAAGACTTCTTCAGAGCAACTTTTTCTGTGACTCTTTTTATATCAACCACTTGTGCTTTTCTTGTAGTGCTTCTGTACTGCAATCTCCCGTTATGCAGATCAGTAGCAGAGTTTCAAAACCATGGGGATTGAATGATGTTTTCCTACCTGACTTTGGACTGGAAGGTGTCCTGGCCTTTCCAAAACACTCTTAACTTCTTGCATAACTCCATAAATAAAAGTCGAATAGCGCAAATCAAAAATGTGACCTCTTCGTGCTTCATATGGTGTGTTTATAGCGGATATAATCTCAACTATGACTGTAGATTATGCAGATTGTAACTATCTGCCTTTTAAAATACCCTTCATCCCTAAGTGTGAAGTGGAAATGTAGCAGCAAACTGCTATTGCTGGAGATGTTCAAATTAGGTCTCTGATCAAGGCTGTAGAGAATTAATACCAGAGTAAGTGGGAAAAGTGAAGCCATCTTTTTGAGCTTTTTTCTGTGTTGTTAACCATAAAATAATAAACGTTGATTTCTAGGTTCTAGAAGACCACAAATAGAAATTTATAAAAAGAGCAAAATCATTATCAGTCATTTTCGCTGCTCCTTCTAGCTTATTAATAATATTTCAGTTCCATATACAGTATTACTAAAGCTGTCAAACACATCACAGAGGTATATAAGGATGATTTGTCCTCATTTAGTGTATGAGGAGACAGAGATACCAAGAGCTTCTGAAACTTGTCCAAGGGCTGGAAATGATTAAGTGGAATTCTTTCTTTTCTTGTTATTTTTATTTAATTGTAAATAGTCTAAATGTAGCCATAATGGTCTAGTTATAATTGATCAAATAAATCCAATTTCTCCCTTTTTTGCTGAAGGGCTGAACCCATGGGAGGATGCAGCACAAAGAGTTAAGGCAACAAATGTAATTATTGTGAATATTTGGTCACATGTGGAGCTGATTTTGGTTTAGGTTTTTGAGGTTTGTTTTTTGCATACACTGCTGGGAATTGTTTGCCTGTCACTGGAAGTAGTCCTTGAAGCTCCAGTCCATCACAGGATTCCCATGAGCGCATTCCTGTGCTCCTGTTAAGTTTTATATGCAGACTACCTAGTCCTTTTGCCATGATACGGAAAAATGGCATCAGTGAAAATACTAGTTACATTGCTTATAAATTCAAGAGGCAAGGAGAGACATGCACAATCCTCCATCCCCATCCCTATTATTCATTCCTAATGGAAAGATTTTGAGACACTGGGAAGAGACTTATGTAGGAAGCACATGGACATAAAATTTTCAACTCCTTGCTGATTTTCTTCCTATATTGCCCCTTCTACCGATCTGATGGCTTAGTCAGTTGATTAATTTAATCAGCTGCCTGCTTTAGACCTTATGAAGAGATACTGGCAGTGAATTTCCACCTTGCACATTAGATTTTTGGCTGATTTAAGTTGGGGTCACCCTGTGCTAGTGCTGTAGGTGGCTAAAAGCCCTGGAGAAACCAGCCATGTGGACTGGGGCTGCCTGTGGAAAACATGAGTTCCCAGGTGTCTTGGATGCAATTGCACACAGAAGGAGCCAGATGGCTTTCTCTGTGGGTTTTCTTTGGCTTTGCTCTGCAGGAGAAATACCTGAGATGGATGCTGCCAGGTAGCTCTGTGGCTCCCGTGTGTTAACAGCTGCTCTAGTTCTTCTCTCAGAGGTATATTTAAAGCATAAAAATGAAAAAACGGGCAGAAATCTGCATGGTCAAGTGGGGAATGGGGAAGACTTCATGTCTTGAGTATCTCCAGACCTGATGGAATGGGTCCGGTCTCAAGCTGGCATCCCAGACTGGAATGTGATTGTGGTACGTGCCAGATGGTTCATAAGTGCTGTGAGATCGAAGGCACTTTCTACATGTTCATAAGGTTTTCTCGTTTTACCCTTTGGGCATGGCTCACTCAGGTGGCCGGGTGGCAGGCAAACAGACACCCATTGGGAGTCATCTGAAGCTGTGTGTAATACTGCAGATTTGACTCTGGAAAGCACTGCTGTGGTCAGCCACCCTCCCAAAACACCGTGACTTCCGGGAAACTTAGGTCAGGTCCCATACCACATTTTAAAACAACAGGTTATTTGAATTATGCTGGTAATAAAGCTAATGATCCCTAAAACAAGGCTAGTCTCTGGGACATTATCCGGGCCAAAGAGAGGTGTGGATTATGGTTTTATCCTGGCCAGTAAAAGTGAATGCAGGGTAGCCTGCACCTCAACCACACACACAACCTTGGGCCATTACCAGCAGCATTATGCAAAGCTCCAGGTGTCTCAAGCAGGCTGGTCTTGGTCAGACATCCCTGTCTCATGTGCTTGTTCTCGTGGTCTCGTTCCAGGGCAACCCACTGTACTTCCAGTCTGCCAGAAATGTGACAGTGAACATCCTCAATGAGAAGACTAAAGTCCTGAGTCGCCTTGTAACAGGTAAGGAGGGGGAAAGGCTGCGTGGAAGGATTGAGGAGGGATGAAAGCGGGTGTGTTGTGGGATGATGCATTGACTTTAGATAGCATGTAGGAGGGGATTACAGGTGTCTTGTGAAGGACAAATAAAAACTGTGCTCCACTTTGTAGAAACAAAGCTAGCGACATGAAAGCCGTGCTGGCAAGGCAGCTGGCTTGGTGCTTTCTGATAACAAAGCAGACCATCGTTGTCATTTGAAAGCCAATCCAGAGACAAAAACGTTAGTTATACGACTACAAGGTCAAGAAGAACATAAGCAGACTGACATTTCTGTTGGAACAGGCATGAGCTTTTCCTGAGACACTTCTAACTTGCTGGAGATCTTGGGAACTCTGCTGATTAACTGTGGCTGCATTGGGACACTTTGCAATTTAGAGCTCTCTGTGTCCTTCTGCTGATGAAGAACCCTCATGTGCTCTGAAGCATTAGTGTGGTTGATGGGGAAATAGGTGTTTCATAAATCCCCGGTGTACAGCAGCCTTTGAATGAATGCATGCATAATTTGGGTCGAAAGAGCTTAATGCATTATATATGCTAATATTATATATATATATGATATAGGATAGATATTTATTTATTGAGATTTATGTAGGGACTGGGAGAAGTACTGATTTGTGGCAGAGCCAGTAATCCATAAACATGTTGTTTTTCTTGAGATTGGGTTGTTTGGTTTGCTTATATAACATCTTGGCTTCTAGTCACAGTATTAAATAATTAAATATGCAGCTTCAGTAAGCAATGATTTAAGCAGCACGCATGAAAATTGCCTGGAGGAAGGAAATAAATTCAACCCCAAGCTCCCTGATTCTCACATTCAAAATGAACATGCTTAGTTTGTTGGTTCTCCATATATTTTCTAGAGGGTATTTGGTTCACTTAAGGACCTCCATTTCACAAGGACAGAGTCAGTGGCTCTCCTGGTGTGATCTTCTGGTTATTGAGCTCATTTCTGTGCTTGGCAGCAGCTTTGGTTTCCGAGAAGATGTGGTCCCATGTAGTGCACGCCACAGAGATGAGTAGGGAGGCAGTTAATTAGCAAGATACAAATCAATTTTAGAGCTTCAAGTACTGGACTGTCTCATAATGGCTGCAAGATTTTTAAGTGTTTCCAGGGATCTCGACATAGCCTCGCTTGTCTGTAGTGTGAACTACGTATGTGATTCTTTGTGTGCCCTGGTGCCAGTACAGATGACCTGCACGGGCAAACGCTGGGTATAGATAAAGTTTGAACCTGCCTATAAGAAAATACTGGCTTTCAGGTCTTATTTCTCTTGTCACTTGAGAAATGAGACTAGGCAGGAAGATGGCCAGAAATAATGCAATGTCTGATCACCCGCCTTGTGCATTCCGGGTTGGACTGGGTTGCACAGGGCTGTTAGATGCTGCTTTGTCCGAATTTTAGCCTTGGTCATGTAACCCAGGGGTCTGCTCTTCACAGCCTTTGAGCCCCAGACTTGCGCTGAATTGCTATTCAGGCAGCTGATGTTTATCAGGCTCCACAACAAAATGCATTGCCAGAGGCTTTCCAGCGCTGTGGTGCGCAGCAGCCTGCGGGAGAAGCAGCAGAATTGAAATAAGGGCTATGAAGGAAAGTTTCACTCATATAAAAACTTTCCAAAACCGTGGGAGAGACCCCTCCGTTCATGTAGGCCTGCGCCAGGTTGAAATAGTCTAAAAGAAAACATTTGTTCCTGTGGTGATGTTTGTCTTTTGTATTTTTTTAGATTTTTTTTTTAATTGGACCACTGCATGACACAGATCTCATTTTAATCCAGGTGAATTTAAAGGGCAGAAAACCAAGAATCTCTTATACCACAGCACCAGTCCAAGCAAAATGTACTCTACTCTGCCCTGGTGAGACCCCATCTGGAATATTGTGTCCAGTTCTGGGCCCCTCAGTTCCAGAGGGACAGGGAACTGCTGGAGAGAGTCCAGCGCAGAGCCACAAAGATGATAAAGGGAGTGGAGCATCTCCCATAGGAGGAAAGGCTGAGGGAGCTGTGTCTCTTTAGCTTGGAGAAGAGGGACTGAGGGGTGACCTCATGAATGTTTATAAATATGTAAAGGGTGAGTCTCAGGAGGATGGAGCCAGGCTCTTCTCAGTGACAGGCAGTGATAGGACAAGGGGCAATTGGTGCAAGTTGGAACACAAGAGGTTCCACTTAAATATGAGGAAAATTTTTTCACAGTGAGGGTGGTGGAACACTGGAAGGGGCTGCCCAGAGAGGTTGTGGAGTCTCCTTCTCTGGAGATATTCAAAACCCACCTGGACGCGTTCCTGTGTGACCTGATGTAGGTGTTCCTGCTCTGGCAGGGGGATTGGACTAGATGATCTTTCGAGGTTCCTTCCAATCCCTGATATTCTGTGATTCTGTAAATGTTTGATGCCTCACAGCGTGGCTGAGTGTATGCTTTGGTACTTCACATATGGGTCTGTCTTTTTGTAAAAATTTCCTGGCTATCCCAAGTGTAACAGTGATTTTACAACACACAGAAGCATTAGCAAAACCGTAAGTAGAAATAGTTGAGAGGTTGTTATCTGGGTAGAAAACAGTGCCCTTTTCTAACGAGAGGTCACCCACTGAAAAGCTCAGACCTCCCTGTTTGATGTGTCGGATGCAGGTTGTATCTGCAGAGCTATTAGGACAATCTCAGCAGATGGGTTTATTAAATGTATGTCATTTTCTTATGCTTTTCACTAAAAGGTTGTGCTAAATCTCTTCTTCCCTTTAGGTCCCCAAGCAGTGGAAGCACACAGCCAAAAATTTGAGGTGAAAACCCTCTCTGGAAAATTGCTGTTTTCTGCAGATGACAATGAAGTGGTGGTGGGAGCAGAGAGATTGAGAGTTTTAGGTAAAAAATTATTCGCTAAATCACTGTTTTAATATATGTATCTTCAAATTTTAGAATATTTTTCCCTGACTTTCCTTCATGCTTGCAGAAAGCTTCTTTTAGAGATAAAGCCTTTCACTGTCTTTACTACTTTGAATCTTCGCCAAAGAGATAATGGCCAGAAGTTTCTATCTGAGGCATTTCTGAGCTTGCACAATGTGTTATTTCCTCCACCAGAAGAAACTGCCCTGGAAGTGGTTTGTCTGGCTTTAAAGTAGCTTGGAAACTGAGCAATTTTATCTCTTGGGTCTGGGGTGAAGGGCAGTGAGGGATCACTGTAAAGGTGCTGCCATGGCTGCAGTTACTCTGCATGCATAGGCAAACCTCAGGCTTCAGGTTTTTGATCAGAGCACTTTCACCAGCTCCTCCTTCATTCTAAAGCAAACACCAAGGGGGAGACCTGCAGTGAAAAAGTCAACGTGAATTAGGACTCCATGTTAATTATGTGAAGAGTTTGCTGGCCTTTGTATTAGCTGTCTTTCATGAGCCACATGCAAGAGCACGTTGTGTACCTCTGAGCCACCTTCACCCATGTTGCAGGTAGGGTTAAGTGTCCTATGCACAGAAGAGGCCAACTTTGCCAGTGCCAATGCTTCCCCTTCTGCCTTTCAAAGCAGAGGACAGCCTGAGCTCTCCTTTTGCCTGTCCAAGACCTGTCTCCCCAATAGCCCTGCCTGCTAGGCTTTACATCGGTAGTTCCTAATAAAAACTAGGGATATGCTTTGAGTTTGGGGGTGGCGTTGGTTGTTTATTGTTTGTTTGTTTGGACTTTTTTTTTTTTAGAGATAACAAACAGTTATGGTAATTGTAAAATTTTAAAATGTATTTGGTAGTTGTATGAAATTACCTCGTAGGAACTTCAGTTCTCTAGCTTTCCATTTCAATATGTGGTCTTTGGTTCTAATCTAAGATTTGCCTGTGATTATTTTCATGTAGGACCAGACTGGGCAACTCAACATTGCTAGCAGTTAGCCACATAGCAGTGCCACTGGTCTCTGTGGATGCACTGATACCTGCTTCCTAATGGCTTGGTTTGGATACATCCACCCACTCCAAATTGTCCCCTAAGACTCTAGTAACCTCCTAAAGACAGAGGTATCAATGAAGGAGCTTAGAATTATCATTATTACTATTTCTACATATTGCATACTGTATTTTTAGTATATTGTATATAATCTAAAAGAGCTTAAAATAAGCACCTCAAAGGCTTAACATCATGAATGGGACTTTGTATCCAACCCTTAACATGTCTTGTTACCTGATGTCATGGTGTTCTAGATGGTTCCTGTTTGTGGACAGGCCAGGTGTAGCTCTTCACAGGTCATTGTTGGTACATACTGGACTAGTTTAGTCACCAACCATATAAATTTAAGTGAGTTTTATAGGATAAAGGTTGAACTTCACAACATTAACATTGTCTTTTTGAACTTAAAACTTCAAAAAGGACCATTCAAAAATCTTGCAGTGTTTCAGAGCTGGGGAGCATTTGTCACAATTCATGTTCTACCACAAATTGCCCTACACACTGCACCCTTCAGAGCTACTTAATGGTACAGTCTTCATGCAGGGAAGATGCAGTCAGAAAGCAAGAGTTTTAAAGTGTTTTCTTGGAGAACATAAAATGAGACAAATTTATATGATTGAGTCTTCAAAAAAATCCAGAAACTTTTCCTTACAAGTTGCTAGTACTCCTTTCAGATTATAGACTTACAAAAATATTGAGTTTTACTTACTTTGGAGAAATCAGCAATTATCTTTGATAGTTATTTTGTGTTTCTGCCTTCTTTTAGTCTCCAGAATACAGCATCAAATGTGTTTCTAATCACTGTAGTGCACTTTCATTTTTATCTGCAACTGAGTGCTTCTTAGAGTTTATTTGGCTTATGCAGATCTATCAGGAAAGAAAAGGTAGAATGATACCACTGGTGATGTTACATGGCAAGTATTTCAATGACCTTGAGCTGAAATGCTTTCACAGTTCATGCTTGGCTTTGTTTTTCTCCAGCTTTGCTTCCCCAATCTAATTTTATCTCCAAAAGTGTTTGCCATGGCTGTTTGCCATGCTGGGAAGTGTTACACCATATGTTCGTATTTCTTCCAGTGTTTTTGTCTGCACTTGAGGCTAGTCCAACTTGTAGTACACAGACAAATTCCTTTGATCATTTTTCTGGTGTTTGGGATCTCAGGTGCTGTCAGTTTGTGTCTGCTGACACCTATCTACGCTACGTAAATAATCTCAACTTGTTCTTGTTATTGCTGAACACGTACTTGTTACAGAGGGAAGTGTATGTCTGCAATCTGGCATGAAAGTCATCTCACAGAGGTTAGAGCAGCAGTTACTGGGCTCGTGGCTAGCTTTTAATCTTGTTAATGATAATTACTTTTTTTTCTTTGTACGCTCTTCTAAGTTGATTCTGAAAAGTTTGTTTTACAAAGTAATGCTGAAGCCTTGTCATGGGAAAAGAGCTGCTTTCCTTTTTAGAAATGGACTCTGCTACGACTATCTAAAGGATTTTTCAACATTAGCAAGGAATTTAAAAGGGAGGAATGCACAGAATTATGGATAAAAAAATACAAGTCGGACATGTGCTGCATTTGATGGTGCTTCAAAAAATTGCACAGTGCAGATTACCAAGAAAATGCTTTTTACTTTAATTGTATTTTGTGGGGTTATTTCTGATTTTTAACCATTAAAGGACACAGAAAGACAGAGTTGGTCCCCTCTGTTTCTCATGCATGATGTAGAGTACTTCAGTAATTTTATTTGCTTTAGTGAAGCCAATCAAACCTGTCATCACAGGAGAGATTGGAGGATAATGGGAACTCCTGCCTGAGGATAAGGGCAACCCTTTGGCTATGGTCAGCTCTTGTAACATCTACACAACCTTTTCCAGACACAAGCACGAGTTCACTCTGCCTTGCTCAGAGCCCCCCAGGAGCTCAGCAGCTGCATTGGTCCAGATGACTCAGAAGAAGCTGATGTTTGTCTACTCAAGTCATGTAGAAACAGCCTTATATGAAATCCAGCCTGCCCTTTGTCTTCCAAGCTCATTTGCCAGTTCCTGCAATTGCCCTGCCATCTCCTCCACCCTTGTTGAGGCACATCCTCACTGTTAGCACCACTTTCTTTTACAAGCTTCTCTCCTGTAGAGTTTGAGTGTCTCATGGTCTTTTGAAAGATCCCACAACAAACCTTGGAGCCATTCTCACACCTCAAAATCAGACTCTCTTTGGTTTTGCATGGCTTAGATTATGAAGGCAAAATCTTCCACTTCTCTTCCCATGAAACAGCACCACGTTTGTGCTCCTGGGGTTGTGCGTGGCATAAAGTGCAGACGTTCCCTGGGCGGGCCGTAGCCACGGTCAGCAGTGCATGTTGGCAAACACCACGTAGACACAAGCTAATGCTTTGCTGGATGTGCCCTGGGGGCTCATAAACACATACGGTCTGCATTATGGGAGATGAATGAGCTGGTCCTAATTGAATTCGTCTGCGGTACATCATGCAGCAGTTCCCCTTCCCCCCTCTTCCCTCCTTCCCTCCACAAATGTGGTGTGTTCAGACCGTCTGAAAAATGATGCGAAAGAAATACTCTTTAGTTAAAAGAGCATTAAAAAGTAACTTTGATATATATTAATTACCAATTTCATTTAATAGCATATTGAATGTTATAGCATTTATAAACAAAAGACAATCATAAAGCATTATTCTGTTAATTAGCTCTATTTATTCTCCAGATTAGTTTTTAAATATGCCCTCTAGATGCCACTTGATACTAATTAACAGAGTTACATTATTATCTTCATACAAAAGCATTTTTAATTAAATCTAAAGCAATTTACATTAGCATAAGTTTTTACAGAAACTAAGCTCTGGTCAGATGCTTAATTTAGCTATATGAGACAACATCTGATGACATGCCAGTGTCAGTTCTTCTGAGGGCCTTGACATCTTTTTTGGAGATTATTTTTTGAAGTTTGTTTTCAGGGAAACTTGCCAGTATACTCTGGTGTTTAATATTTATGATGGATTTAACCATTTTTTAAAGACTAAATATTGATGGGAATCCACATGGATTGCAGTGAGCTGAGATAAGTGTGAAAGACACATTCCTGCAGCTTACAGGCCTTTGCAGTCCCTGGTTTTTAGCGGTGGAGGAAGGTTTGCATGGGAGATAGGATTGCATGGGCTGGATGCTGTCCTGTTACAAGTCAACCACGTTTTTTAACCACTCTTAAGATTACCATTTTGCTTTTCAACAAGGTTAGGACTATTCAAAAAACCGCAAGGTCCCTTTGCTGTACAGAACTGCTCCCAGATTCCTCCCACACTGGGTTCCTGGAAAGCGTGCCCTCTCCCTTCGTCATCTATACTACCGTAGCATAAGGTTTTCTTCAGATTTGGGCTAATGATAAAAATTTGGCTAAAGCCAAATTTAGTTAGGGTTTCCCCTTGGCACACCCTAACTAAAATAGCTATACTCAGCAGTGGGGTAGGATGGCTTTCATCTCCTTTCAGCTGCTGCAGGAGCTTTTCTGCAGGAGACATGGGACCCACCCACCACCACTGCAGTCCTCCCCATCACCATGGGAAGGACATAACGTACCTTTGATCTTGTCAACCACTTCCATCCCCTCCCTTAAAATAATTAGCCAGTACCTCTATTACTACCTTGTAGCTTTTTTCCACTGTAGCGTGTTCCTTCTGGGCGCTGAACTGTGTGGGGAATGCAAATGTTGGTCACAGGTTAGACTTTCAGAAATGTTAGTTTCGGAGTGGTTTTTGTTCTAGTTTCTCTCCAGGTGCCTGGCAATGTACCTGAAAGAGGCATCAGCTGTTGGAATATTATTGCAAATCTATTAATAAGTTTGTAGCAATTAATTCCAAGGCACGTTTCTAGCATCTTCTTTACGAGAGTTATATATTAAGGACTTCAGAGGTTTCAGTGGAGGAACACCACCAATAAAAGCAATGTAGCCCAAGCTTATAGGTAACAAAATCACTGCACGGTTGTCTTGTGGAAAGCTCTTCTAAATGGGAAGGGTTGAGTTGGGGTTTTCTGTTGTTGTGGGCAAAGAGGATTCTGTAGTTGCAGAATACAAAGTGGTGGGGTTTGTTACCCATGGAAGGGTTAAAAAAGTGTTTGCAGCGCTCTTCACTTTGGACAAGAGGAGAACACGATTTCATGTGAATGTGGTGAACTGGTATGTGTGCGTGAGCTGGCCCAGCTGACCCTAAAGCTTCACATCTACAGACATTTGCAGGGAGCCTTGTATGAGTTTGGTCTGGGAGGAGCGCTGCAGAGCTGTAGCTGCAGTGCCAGCCCGATTAGAGGACACTGCTCACACTTCCTCAATACTACAATTGTAGTAGCTTCTTGGCACGTCCTTTCTTTCTTGTGTTTGCTGCAGTATTTCCAGCGGAGTACCTTTAATGCGGGCGAGAGTAGTTACATTTCATGAAAATAATCCACAAAGCTATTTGACTGCTGCCAGTCGTTTCAGAAGGTGGTGTAAGCTACAAGTTTAACAACTTCCAGGAACTGCCACCCTTTTTTGCTGCGTGCACCTTTCTTCAGAAGCAATTGTTTATGGGTCAGAACATGCACAGTTGCCCTTTGCAGCAACCGGTACGATTTCAAAATGGCATTTTGCTGATTTGCTTATGGCAAGAGAACAACTTTAGTAGCCAAGTATTGAAGCCAGGCCTGATCCAGAGGAAACAGAGCTTTCTGGCCTCACCATTGATTCTGCTGCAACTTAGCATCTGAGGATAAATGCCAAGCGTGAACTTTGTATTGTGGATTTTGTATGTTTTCCTGAAAAATTTGTCCTTACTCAGGTCTGTAAATAACTTTTTCAAATGAGAAAAAGGTGTTACAAGACACATTTCTTAGCAAATTAAAACATTTCTCTGCTATGATCCTTTTCCTTTCCAAGGAGGAAGTTGCCCCTAACTCAAAGACAGCTCAGTGCTGCCAGAGTGCGGCTGTGGTCCCACACTGGGCTTCTGGAAGCCAAGGCTGTGCCATCAGCCTGGAGTCAGAGGCCTTTCCCAGTTCCTCCAGTTGCACATGAGCTCCTGCTTGCTCAGGCTGCTTCAAAAGCACCTGGAGGCAACAGTGGCTCCCGAGCTCCCTTCTGTGCTCTCAGCAGGAGAAATGAGTGTGCCACAACCATTCTGCTCATGGGGCTTGGACAGGCGTTTGACTTTTTGCTGAAGATGTATGAACTTCTTTAGGAAGCAGCTACGAATATCCACTGTGCCCTCCCTGTACGTAATTAAGCAGTAATACTAATGCAGTCCAAGAGCAATTGCCAAGCTGTCGTGTAGTCATTGGTCCTGTGGAAAAAGGACAGAGAATAAAATGAGGAAAGTAGGGAAATACACTGACAAGTGGAGATGCCAGGTTTTAGCATTGGCACTAGCAAGACTGGAAACAGCTTCCGCCGCCTGTAGCATACAGTGACGGACTTTTATCAGATTTCTTTGCACTCATTGCAGAGCTGTGATGCTGGGAAAAAAATAAATGTAGCAGAATTAAGGAGCAATGGGCAAAAAAAGTGTGTTTCCTATCAGTGATTAAAGCCACAAGAAAACTATTTTTTGCTCTCAGTTAAGAATTGTGCTATTGCCATATCAACATAAAAGTCAGGTGTGAAAAAGTGATTTAATCTGTAATCAGCAGTGACAAAGAATTTAAAAACTATATAGAAAAAATTATTTTGTTGAATGGGATGGCATTTCTGAGTGCTATCTTCCAAATACATTTTTTTCCCATTGTATAAGGGTATAAATTAAAATCACTGGATTTTGAGGAAGCTTATAATTCTTGAATGAATACTTCTGATTGCTTTGCTTCTTTGAGGGCAATAGGTGTAGACACTGTTGTCCATTCCCTTTAATGTCAAATTTAGATAACATTGCCCTCCTTTTTTAAAATCCACTCACCCAGATTGTAAACTTGTCTTTTGTTGGAGGGAAAAATATGTTTCAGGAGGGAGATATACTGAGACGTTTTCCTTGTGTTTGCTTTTGCTTCAAAGTACATTCCAGGCAAAAAGGACAGCATTTATGTAAAGTGTATAGGCTTCTAGTCCAGGCTGAAATGTGTGTTCAGGTTGCGTTACATTAATCCTGTTTAAGGAAAAAGAAGAATCATCCACCATCAGATTAATATTGATTAAATGTCACAAGGATTATGAAAGAAACATATTGTACACTTACCAAACACTGAAATCAAGTTTAAAAGTGTGGCAGATTTATATTTTATTTCCTAAGTGTCTTCCCCAGCCTTCACAACCTGATCTGTTTGAAGCTCAGATAATATTCTCCTTGATGAATTTCCACTGTGTATTCCTACTTCAGGTGCTCTCCTGAGTTTCTTTGCAACTTTGCGCAAGAATGCCAAGAAGAGCTTCAAAGGAATTCAGTGATGACCTTGCTATTGTTGAACTGCAGGAAGAGTGTTGAAGGACCCCAAAACTAGTAAAAAAGGAAATATCTAGAGGTCAGCATAAGTTGTAGCAACCTTTCTTCATACTCCTCTTCTCAGTTTGGATGCAAGCCCTTTTGTTGTTTTCTGTTATTCCCTGTATATTTCAGACATCAGATCACTGAAGATAGACTGTTGAAGATGAACATGTGTCTACAGACACGTACATTTGTTTCTCTTCCTTGGATGTGCTCCACCACCTCAGCGTCTCTCTTGTAGGGAGGGGCCCAAAAGTGAGCACAGCACTTGACATGGAGCCACACCACTACCGAGTACAGGGGGACCATCACTTCCCTGGCCCTGCTGGCCACACTATTTCTGATACACACCAGGATGCTGTTGATCTTCTTGGCCACCTGGGCAGACTGCTCGCTCAAATTCAACCAACTGTTGAGCAACGACCAACACCCCCAGGTCCTTTTCCACTGGGCAGCTTTCCAGCCGCTCTTCCCCTAGGTCGGTAGCGCTACACCAGCGTTGTTGTGACCCAGGTGTAGGACCCAGCAGTTCACCTTGTTGAACCTCATGCTATTGGCCAAGTAATAAGCCGTAGGACAAGAGGAAACACCCTCAAATTGCTCCAGGGGAGGTTTAGATTGGATATTAGGGAAAAAAAAGCGTTGTCAAGCATTGGAACAGGCTGCTCAGGGAAGTGGTTGAATTACCATCCCTGGAGGGATTTGAAAGACATGTAGATGCAGTGCTGAGGACATGGTTTAGTGGTGGACTTGGCAGTGTTAGGTTAATAATTGGACTTGATGATCCTAAAGGTCTTTTCGAACCTAAACAATTCTGTGATCACTGATGATCCATGTGCTTATATTTGAGTTTGTGGTTCATCTCATTGTTTGCAAGTTTTCTAGGACTATGAGTCAAATTACTGCTTCTCCCACACCCAACAGTGCTGGCCATGCTGGAGTCACAAGGAGTTCCTTTTTGGCCTAACTCAGCCACAGCCCAGTGCCTGAGGCTTGACTCATTCCTTATGTGCATAAAGTGCCAAGACCAAAACCTAAAAGATTCTAAAGAGTTCATGTTACATATTTATTAGAAACACTTTTGTTGATGGTGCACATAATTACATAGATTGCCCTTAAAAGAACAACTCCCCAACACTTGGACAACAAAGGTAAGCAGACAGACAGACTTTTGAAATGAACTGTTTTTATAGCATCCTAGAAAGAAGCATGAATGAAGCTTTTATGGCTTTTGTTCAGTGCGTTGGCTTAACCTAGCTGGGCTATTATTGTTGGGCTTTGAAATGGAGCTCTTATTGATTTCAGATTTGATGGGATTCAAGGGGAGCAACAGCAATTACTATGTTCATCCATTTAAAAAAATGAATTAAGGATGAATAAGGCTTTGAGAGTAAGGAATTAAAAGAAGTGGGCACAAATCATTTCTACCTATATTATATTGGATTTACTTCCTGGACATCAGTTTGCACAGACACCTTTCTGAGACTGTCACAGATTACTCTGACGGGACCTACAGAGGAGAGAACCTTGTCAGATGGGTGTTTTCATGAACAAATTGCTCAATGTGTCCTGATCAATAACAGTGGGAATAGTAGTAGTTTATGGATATCACCAGCAGGCTATACATTGCCTCTTGACTCTAGCCAGAAAAAAATCCCCGCATTTGCACAGTACTACATTAAGGCAGAGCACTAAAGAGAAGATACACTTAAGCCAACTTAATGACCAAGTACATCACGGGGCTCTGAGACCCCAATTTCATTATAAAGCAAGTGCTACACAACACTAAAGGTGTACCATGAGTCTGCAATTGTTACTAAAAGAATACACAGGGTGGGAAGGAAATGTGTTGTCTAGAAAGAAAAGAAGTAGTAAAGTGGGGAATAGCTTACCAGGTGTATCTGCACCTGAGCTGAAACTTGATTTCTCTCCTTCATGTTCTGTTCACCCCCAAGTGCTGTTCAGTTGATTGCCACCTACCCTTGACAGCAGGAGCATCAATCATTAGTCTAAAAATACCTCTCATTGCATTGCATTCGAGCTCTTCTCTCCTTTCCAGATGATAGCAGTAGAAGCCTAGAACAAGCTTTGTTCAGGGGGAACTGTGTGTGAGTAGTATTTTGCCAGGATGGCTGGAGCCCAGTTCTGGCCAGAGGGAGCAGAGAAGGCCTTGCCTTTGCACTGAGGAAGGTGCCAGGACAGTGTAACACAGCTCAGATACTTTTGCAGCACAGGGAAAGGAAGAGGCAGTTTGGAAAGAGAAAAGATGCCCACTTTCCTCTGGTTGGATTTGTTACTGGTTAAGAGGATGCCCATTCCAGCTGAGATTTTTTTCCTTTCTTGAGACATTTGTGGCTTTATTGAGTTCTGCCTCCTTTCTGCCTTATGGAATTGCTGGATCCAGACGGTGTTGAACTCACCCCAGAGCCTTTGCCTCAGTGGGGTGTTAGTAGTCTCCTCTTTTCTCACGAAGCTCATGAGATTGATCAACCTGCTCCACATTTAGATGAAGAGGGCTAATAGTGCAAGAGGCACTCTTCAACAGCGGAATGGCAGACCACAGGCACATGCAGAACATGATGCTTCTGCTTTCGTTCAGTGCAAAACTGGGATTAAAAAAAAGTCTTGGTTTATGCTGTGTCTTGGATTCATGTTGTAGAGCGAGATGATTGCTAAAAGTCCAGCCCACTGGCTATTTTTGTTGCTTCCATGTTGGAAAGAGTGAGGTTGCTGTGCTAGACCCATGCTCTGCAGCCAGAAAGGTCAGTGTCTCCCTGTGCAAGAGCTGGAGCTGTTCAGAAGATTCAACAGACTAGTGGCACTGGAGGCTCCTATGGCAGATGCAGAATAGGAAGAGGAGATAAGCAGAGGTCCAGAAGCTGGATGTAGCTCCAGCAACTGCAACCAGGATTGTATCCTGCATGTGACAGTAGGTTTCTAAGAAACCATTAGTGCCAGAGAAAACACAAACTCTTATTTGGCAGAAGTGGTGTTATGCAGCCTTTCTCCTGAGTCTTAAATGAAAGAAAAGAAAGAAACAAAATAAAAAATAATTCCCAAACCCTTAAACTGAGCTGTAAATGTTCCCTTGCCGTAGGACTTTGTCATTTGTGTCCCCACACCTTATGCAGTAGAAGAGGAAAAAATCCGAAACCCAACATTCTTTGAGTGAATCTTTATGGTGATTTGAAACACTTTAGGTACATCCTGTCATATGCTTTATAAGTGCCTGACTGATTGTGTGGAATTAAGTTATTGGGCTGAAAACCAGCTAATGGAAACACATGGATGAAATCATTTTTGAGGGACATTAAATGGAACTTAAAATAAAGCTGAAATGGCTTTATGGATTTTTCAGTCAAACTGTTTATGAACATTTATTGGTGGTAAATTACAGTGTCAGAAGAGGGAATCGGTAGGCATGGCTTTTAATAGAAGTCACTGATATAATCCTGTGAGAAAGAAGAGTTTATTGCTTAGGGAAGTACAGTATAGTATGTTTAAATACAAACGATATGATTGTTGCCGCCTAACTGTCTTTGGCTGTTTGCAGGTAAGTAACCCTTAGCAGCAGCATAGTCTCATAAGATGAAAAAAAATATTTTCAGTACTTTGCAATGAAGTAGAAATTTTGTATTATGCATTTTTCATGGTAGAAAGCAGATGTTTTAATATCAGATAATTCCGGAAGGAGAAGTTGTGTTGTACAATAACAAATTTAATTTACATTTGCTTTATGCTCACTAAAGGGAGAAGAGGGATATACTAGTTTTGATGGAGAAGGGAGATTGTAGCAGCTAATTCTTGAACTGTTGGAGCTGGGCATTAATATTTGCCAAAACCCATTGTTCCTTCAGTACAGGACAGTGAAAATACAACTAGGGGAGTGCAAGACTAGGAGACGCTTTCTGATCTTGCAAATCTTGTACTCTTGTTTGGGGACCCTGCATCTTAAAATAATGAATTTGTTGAATCTCTTAGATTGTCTGTCCCGTCTAACTGAAAGGCTTGCTCCTATTTCTTGCTCCTATTTTGGCTAGAAAACACTTACATTTTTACCAAATATATTTGGGACCAGTTTATTGCCACTTGCTCTCATGCCAAATTTGGCCTAGAGCCAGTAGGGTGTTTTTTTCCTTCATGTTATTTATCCTCCTAATATATTTATGCAGAGCATTCCTATCCTTCCGCAGCCATCATGCTACTAAGCTAAAAAGTCAAATCTTTCAAGACTTGTTTGTAGGATAGACTTTTTCTGTTCATACAGTCATTATGGTATTTCCTCTCTGTACACGTTCCTCATTGGGGATGAGCTGGGAGCTATGCAATAGTTTGAGGATTCACTGATGATTCTTAAAAGAATGTGATTTTTTTTCATGTTCCTGTTAGACTTGCCTCATGCATTTCAGTTTAATGTCACATTTGCCTTCCTTTTGGCCCTGTCTCATTGCCATGAATCATGAGTAGCACTCAGCCTTTATCTAGTGATGTTCCCATCCTGGAAGCATCCAACATGGAAAAGAAATTTTTACTACTTGCTAAGCAAATGACCTTGCACTTCATATTTTTAAATTTCACACACTCTCTCTCTTCTTTCTGAAGTCTTTGTTTCTCCGTGACATCCCAGTTCTCCTCTGCATTGCCAGAATAACCCAATTCAGCTTCAACAGCACATTTCCATCAAACTTTCCTTTTCTTTTTGCCAAAGCCTTTCATAAAACCACTAACTGAGGTCACTTCCTCCAGCCTAAAGCCTGCACTTTCAACGCAGTCCAGCAGTGATGCTATCACACCTTGGCTGGGGACTTCCACAGTGGCCAAGAGCCAGACTTTGACACAAAGATCCAGTGTAGTTGAATCTGTCCAAGGCAGTTGTTTCCGTCAGGAGGTACTGTGGGAACTGCCGATCCCCCAGGCAGAGACCGAGACTCTTCAGCATGGAAGAGAGAGCGTGAAAGAGAGAGGGCTGGTGGAAATGGGCACATTTGAGGTCTATAGTAGCACAGAAAGAAGAGGATCGTTAGTGAAATCATCAGGCAGTAGGTTGAAACCAAAGAAAGAGCTTCTCCAGAGTATTTAGTTCACCCATGAACGCCCTGCTACAGATGTGGGAACACTTAAAATGGTAATTAGGTGAGGTGAGGAACGATTATCAGTGTCTCTCCAGTGGCTGGATGACGCTGTCAGCTCAAGGAGTCCCTTAGCTGCTGACAGCTAGAGTCAGGGGAGGGATATCTTAGTCCTGGTCCCTCAGCATCACTTCGTGGCTGATGTCCTTCTCGGTGACAGGAACAGGTGGCACTTTGGGAGACCTTGTGTTCCTAAAACAGGATAATAAGAGACAGGAAACCTTATAAAGGCCGGTGGCATTCACTTCTAATTCATATCAAAGGAGAGAAAAAGAAGGATGTGGAAATTCTGTTCCTGTTCCCAGTGCATAAGGGACTCTTCCATGGATCTGTGAATACAGAAAATAGGAAAAGATGTTTTAAGAACTGTGTGTAGGGAAAGGAAAGGAAGGAGTTGGAGGAATGGAATAGCAGACTTTTTTATTTTCAACCTTCCTGCAATAACTACTTTGAAGTCTTCACTGGCTTTGTTTCTGACATTGCTTCCTGCATTTAAACTAAATAATGAAACCCTGGAAAACACTAAGCCATTAGAAATATGATAAACTTTCTTCATATTCTGCAGGCATTTCTGATTACATGCAGATTGTTATTTTGGGCTTTTCATAACCTAAGTAGCTGACTTACAGTGAATAAAAACAAATTAGAATTACCAGTATTAAGTCACCATTTAAGCTATCCAGGTGGAAAGGGTACAAGTATATCTATGTGCACCTCTCCAGCTGCACTTCCTTCTCTTCCTCCCCTCAAAAATCATTGTTTCATTATGCAGATATGTGCAGGCTGCGTCTTTTGCTAAGTTTCATTGCAAAGCTAATAGCTGAGGCAATTGTGTGGATAAGCAGAGACTTAAATCATTTGGAAACTGTTGAGAGAGGACAGATCTGATAATAATAACCTTCATGGCTGGCAAGTTACAGCTGCTTTTGACAACTTGTAACGATGAAGGCTTATAGTAAAGTTAAAAGCTAAATATCTGTACTGTGCCATAGGATCAATTTCAATTCCCAAGTATAAAGCTTCAAACTTGAGACTGCTTTTATCATCTTTGAGCTTAATTTGTTTTTCTCCAAGTTAAAAAAGTTGGTTTTTTTTTTTTATAAATGTTAGAGTGCTTATTTTCATTCTTTTTTTTTCTTTGACACAGTAGGACAACTTAGTTAATTTATTTCAGTCCAAAGAAAGTGTAGTCTTACTGAAGCCACAGGTGTTTCTCACTTATAGCAGAAGTTACTGAAGTATGTTGTATTAACATGTTTTGTATCATCTCAGAACATTTCTTGTTCTGTAGTGGTGACTTCCAGACTGCACATAGGTAACCATTGTAATAGCACATGTTAAGAGACATCTCAAACAGCGTATGTAAAAGGTCTCGCCAGGATAGTGGTTTGCACCAGTAGCTTTACCAAAGAAAAAATTAAGGAAATAAAAAAAAAGAACATAGAGCATAAGCACTTGGGGGCCCCTGTGTCCCAATAAAATATTTTAAAAGTGGAATTGGTTTGGGAAATAGCAATGAGAAGTCCAAAAAATCTGATTGACAGCGAATAATTCAGAAAGCCGTAACTTCTCAGGGAATCAGAGAAGGTTGGGGTGGTTGGGTCACTGTCAGTAACTACCTATAGAAGGTGGAAGGATCTGCTCAAGCAGGGCTGACTGGCTGGCATGAGAAGGTTTAGTGGTTGAAATCTGAAGTGAAACCAGTTCAGATTAAATGCATATTTTAGATTAGAACAATTAGTGGAACGGTTTACCAGAGGATGGCATGGGCTGCCTTTGGCGTAAAACAGGGATACAGAGACCCCTTCATGCTAGAGAGACACAGCATGGCTTAGTGACAAAACGCAGACCCAATGCAGGGATGGATGGGTGAAATGGTCCAACCTGGGCTATGCAGGTGGCCACAGGAGAGGATTGCAGTGGGCTGAAAGTTAGGAAAGCTGTTCATATTACCTAGCAGTTGACGGCTTGCAATCTAAACAGTCAGTAAATGGGGATGGTCTGCCTTCCCTACCATCTGTAAGAGAAGGGATAAATGAGCAGAAGTTAAATGACTTCTGGGTCACACATCGAGCTGGTGGTCAGGCTGGGACTAGAGCAGAATCAGCTGCCGGCTTCTGCTGTGTTTCATCAGGCAAACACCTCCTTCCTCTTGCCCAGGCAGGAGCACAGCCTGACCAGAGAGACATTTGCAGAGATCCAGCCAAAATTTGGGTTTCTCCTTTCAGTATCTCTCACAGCCCAGCAAAAGAAGTCATGTCATGACATGTATCCAGGTTCATTAATGAGGAGCCTGGATTAGATGCCAGGTGTCTTTTCCAAGCTCCCTGCATCAGTTGGGTCAGCAAATGGTTCCCACAGTTGGGGTGAAAGCAGCTGTTTTTACAGCCAGAAGCACTGGTTACAGGCAAATCCCAGTTGTAATCAAGGCAACTAATTTCAAATGATCAAGGTCTGGCTTTTCCTGGGGACAGAAGGGATGTGTGCAAGAGAGGAGTGGGGTCAGGCAAGGGGTTAAAAATCACCTAGGTATGATTTGACAATCACTCCCCTGATAACAGCTTATAATGTTTACAATTTGTCTTCTGTTTTGTTTTGTGATTTCAGGAGCAGAAGGCACAGTGTTCCCTAAATCTATAGAAACTCCCAATGTCAGGGCAGACCCCTTCAAGGAACTAAGGTAAACTTTGGAATGTGGTTTAACGGTAATTCAGTGGCGCCTGGTTGGAATTGTGCATACTGCTGGGCATCATTTCTGCTTTTGCATAAGTGCTTGGGGATTCATTTTGGAAGGCATCACCAAGAGGGTGCCATGAAAGAGAAGGGACCTGCCTTGTTTACATGTCATGTGACCGAGCTAAAGGCAGTCGCGGGTCACTAGAGCATCGTTTCTCCTCTGCAACACGCTCTGCATAGCTTGGGCTCAGCATTTGTAAGAAAATAGAGAAATCTTTTTCTATCTGTGTAGGGAGGTTCTGAATCACAGAGAGTAGCAGCAGGCAAAAGGATAATGCTCTCTGGCATTATCTGTCCTGCAGAAATGCAAACCCTCCCTGACCTACGCAGGGTCTAGCTGTGCCTGCATGTAACTAACTGCTGACACACACTCGCAGAGATGCCGCTTGCTGACAGCAATATATCAGGAGGGAATAAACAGCACAGCTCCGGAGAACTAGTTTTGCCCTCAAGCTAATGCTGGGCATTGTATTTATTTAAAAAAAAAAAAAAATTAAAAAAAAAAAGTGGCACTACAGGTTAGTTTGGATGACTTGTCTCTGAAAAGAGACTAATCATATGGCCTAATAAATTATTGACTGAATCTCCTCATATTTTCTGACCCAAAGGGCTGTAGGAGTTTGCCAGCAATGCTCTAATTATGCTTCCTTAGTGAAAGAGAGAAGAGGTGAAAAAAATATCTCCAGGAGGACATCTTGTCCTTAGGCTTTGGATTGCAAACTCTCCTTTCCTGGAAACTGCTGGGGATGAAGCAATCTCCAGACAGCTGAAGTTGTGCAGGAGCTCTGCAGATTTACTGCGGATGCACGGAGATGGGAGAGGACCTCTCATTAACTCTCTTTGCTCTAATGCTGGAGCTAGTTGCAGCCCAGGTAGATCACCATGGAAGATGAAGAATATCCTGGCTGCCTTCCCTTGAGTCTATCTCTATCTTTCAGTTTCTCTCTGGAAACAGTCTAATTGTTCCCAATTTGCACTCTGGGGATCATGTCAGACAACAAGTGCAGTGGTGGCGTGATTTATTTTGTTGTGGAAGTTTATTCTCTTTCTCCACGCAGTGACTTTAACCCTACCTTGTGGTTTTTCCCAATTTTGGTATAGTTCCTTTAAAAAACAGAGCAAAGAAAAGAGTTTTTGCTCAGCCTGAGGCAGCTGCCAGGGCAGCTCCAGGGTCTGCAGTGGTGGAAGGAGCCCCGGGAGTACAGGGAGCGGTGCTGCAGAGCACACGCACCCTCCAGTTCTCTAGAGCAACCAAACAGTGCAGTCGGTGGGTTGGGTGGATTGATAGGTGAGGTTCAGGTGACAAAGGCTTTCTGTCACAGCCCATCTTTGCTGACACTTTCAAGGGGGGTAAGGAAAAAAAAGTCAATATCATGGTTAAATTATCCAATAGTATCTAAATAACTTACAAAACCAGGTTCTGTTTTCAGTAGCACAAGAGAAATGCAAGATCTAGGTCTAAGTTTGTGGTTACTTAGGAATTTTATAAACATGGGAAGGGAATTTAATCCAAATAGGTGTAGGGTGTCATATTGGAGGGGACAAATGTGAATGAAAATGCCCTTAAGCTGAATGAGTATGCTTGTGTTCCAAAGAGAATTAAACTAAATGAAACTGAAATGAATTAATGGCAGTATCCCTGGGAGGGGTTGATTCAGTATATTTGATCTGCTTTAAATTCATGTTGTTATTTCACTTGTTCTATGTAGGGAGCTGGCAGATAACGGACTTTCTTTGAAATTAGTGGACTGGGTGAAAATAATCCTGTAAAAATCTGGTGGGTTTTTTATTTTTGGTTTTTTTTTTTTTTTTAATGGCTAATCATTGAATAGTGTGTACTTGGGGGAAAAAAACAAAAGTCCCACAGGGTTCTAAAACACTTTGTGTGCTTCTGAAAATTTTATCTTGGGAAAAAATAAATGTTTTTTCCACCACCCTGAGAAGAAAGGAGCCAGTGGTGTCCCAGTGTTGAGAAAGCAAGGTTTCCCACGAGTAAATGCTCCATTCCTCCCCAAACCAAGGACCATCAATTTCTCTCTCTACACGTTGGAGCACTGGCTGCTTCTTCAGTAAAATTTTGGGTGCAGTACGGAGTTCACAGAGGAAATAGTCTTAATCTGGAGAGACATTTTTTGGCACCTTCCTATTTTGATAGCAATGTGTGTGCATGAGATGTCCTTTTGGCCTATTTAGAAAGGTCCTGCAGTGAAATGGGACTGGATGAGATTGCAGCCCGTGGGTCCCAAGCTGTCATACACTGCTAGGAAATCAGCACTGTAAACATGCACTCAGTAGCTCGTTTGACTCTAAAAGACTTTCTTTTTTTCTGTATTAAATAGTGCAGACTTTCTTCCCTCCTTAGGCTGAAGTTCTTGGGGTGGGAAAGTGTGCATTCAGCTATTGCAGGCTGTCACCAGACACCACCAACCTCCATCGCTCTTTCTAGACCAAATGGTTACCATTTTTTACGTGATTTATCCATTTGCTCTTTTCACTACCATACTGACTCCCACTTCTTTAGGAGACTTCAAAATAAGGTGACAGCGACTGTCACTTCCAGGAAGAGAGGAGACCAACTGCTCCTGTCACCACTGGGAGTCAGACCATCTGTATGTCTTCTTTCCCTTCCTCCTCTCCTTAACAGACAGACTGATTTCCCCTGAAAGATAGGAAGTACACCATCGTGCCAGTGATCTCTTATTTCTTTCCTTCTTTTCCTCACATCTCCCAAAGGCCTCCAGTCATGTCCATGTGTCACAAAGACTGACACACTTTGAGTGGTGGTGCACACATTCTCAAAAGGCGTTCTGTCCCCGTTTAGTGACAAACCATCTTCGGTTCATGTAGCCTAATTCATTTATTAGTAACCGTTGGCTCTACAAGGTGGTCACCATCCTGGAGAACAGGCAAGGGGTCCTCTTCTTTTCTGAGTGCCCTTTTTAAAACACGTTTGTCTGCAACGCTTTAGGTGGAGAAAATTCATCTGGCAATATGTACAGAGCTTTTTCCCCACAAGCTAAGCTCATCAGAGAGCCACAAGGCTGCAAAAATTGGTTTAGCACTTGTTTGAGCCAGGTCTGGACTTTGCTGTTGAGTCTTCTCAGGAGGTGCTCTCTCATATTGTGGAGACACTCATGTGTCCTAAAACAAGTTTAGCCCAGTATCAGTTTTACTAAAAATGCCAGAGCTCATAGATGTCTTGTTCAGTGCAGGGTGTTATCAACAGTTTGTGTTTCCTGTTTGGGATCTAGAATATTCTTTAATAATGACCTAAGAACTATGGATGGTGGAAAGACTATTTAATATAATTCTGTGAACAGAAATGTATTTCCATGTTTTTATTTATTTAAAGTAATTCTAGACTCTTAAAAGATTTGGTGGTTGTTTATTGGATTCTAAATTGATCAAAAACAGTAAAAAGGAAAACTAGTAAATGAAAATTTTATTCAAATTTTTGGAATGTTTAACATTGCCATTCAGTATCATCCCAAAATACTTTAGGGGGAAGGCAGGGGAGATTTGTTTCGACTTTGAAATATTTGTACTCATCTGAATTGACTTTTTAATGCAGGTTGGTGTCTGTGACATAATGTGATTGCCTATGTATAAAAGTTGAATTCAAGATGACCTTTTCTCAACTGGATTATTTTAGCAGAACCCAAGTAACTTGGCAAGAGCCTGTCTTGAGAGCATCTCCTTGACACTGTCAGGAATCACCTGCTTTTCTCTGTTTATCTTCTTTCAAGAGGCAAATATATGCCAAGGAGGCTAACAGAAGTTGTCCAACAGACACAAAGATCAGCACTCTTGCGAAGTGAGGGGTAAAGCCTATGAGTGAGAAAGAAGGGAAATAATTTGAGAGGACAGGACTAAAAAGTGGATGATCCAATATAAGAACAAAATGTCAGGAGGATGTTGTTAAAGTGCCAAGTGCTGGAAGCTGTGAGGATGTGTGTGCCTGATGGGTGCAGTGCTGGGCTCAGAGCAAGCGTAAGAACCTTCCCAGTGTCCAGGTCATGCTGGGCAGGGGTATTCAGAGTGTGGAAACCTGGTTTAGGGCATTTCTGCTCCCAGAGTTAAATTAAAAGAAATCAGACAGCATGAAATTCACTCCATGAGGGGCAAGCACACACCTGGAATTCATCCACAGTTGTTGTAGGTTAAAAATGCAGTAAACTGCTCATCCAAGGCCAGGAAAGCAAGGGATGACTGTTTTTCCTGTAATGCACAAATATAGTTAAGAGAGAATTAATCCCTTGGGCTTGAAGGAGTAATTTTTGACCAAAGTTAATTATGAAGAACTGAAAGTACCAAATGGCAGATGAAACGTACTTGCAGCTTGATTTTATTAGTGCAATTCTACCTTATCATATGCTGTACTCAACTACCCAAATAGTCCAAGTGAGACCTATTGTAACAAAAAACAATTTAAATGCAGTGCTCAGCTAATGTAACAATATTCGTTTTGCAAAACAATAATTCTTACCAAACTGAGGTTTCTCTCGGCTGTGTTTCACAAGGCAGCAGAGACATTTCCAATAAGTACAAACACAAATAATGTTTCTGTCTAAAACCCATTACATTAATAAAGATTAGGAGAATAAAAATTAGAGGAAGTGCAAAAAAAAAAAAAAAAAGAAAAATGGTATGAAAGAGGAAGTAATTGGTGGGAAATGGAAGTCATTTATAAAGACTAGTGATACTGAAACACTGTTTAGCTTACAGCAAGCACTTGGGGATTCCTGTGAGGTGTCAGCAAGGGAGAAATGGCCAAGAAATGGCCAATGTTGCCTTGCATCTAGCTGGTGTTATTTTCCAATTGATTTACCAGAAAGGATGCAGTTCTTTTATCTATTATACCAGTGCAAGCCCAATAATTTTGGTAGTCCTACCAGCTTAAAAGACAACAGACTTTTGCCGTGGGATGAGCTTTTTACTGTTAACAAATGTAACTATAGGACACAGATGGGTTGGATTTCTATGACTAAAGTCAACACATTAGTGTACAACTAAAATTTTAAGAGAGAACAGGTTCCTGGTTTCTAAACTTCAGCCTAATTTAAGTGGACTTTGATGATGTTCTTTTGAATGGCAGAGGTCCTCATCGCTCTCCTGTTTTCTAATCTAGGAGACCATATCTGACCTAACAATTTTCCCATGACAGCCAAGGCTTCCTGAAATGCTTGCTGTTGGATGAAACTTTCTCAGAGCACAATTCACGCTGATTTCACAGCTACAGCCACTTTGTTTTATCCTTTCCTCCTGTTGACATCCCTTCAAAGCTGCTGTCTGTTCATCTGTTACAGAAGACAAGCCACGGCCCTCGCAAATCAAAGGCAGTCTTTCCATAGGCTTCTTGTAGGCAGTGTATTAAGATCTATTCACACCATTGGATATCAGGCTTGGAGTTAAGGAGGCAGTTGATTGCTGGGGCTTTCCATCTGGTAAAGTATTTCTGTTGCAAAGGAGGGGAGAAGAAGGTTGCTGTTCCCTTTCTTTACCCCAGGAATTCTTCATTTAATGGCCTTCATCTCTGTCACACCCAGCACCAGAAAGAGGGGGGATTTAGCTCATGGTGCCCTTTGCTTCCCTGTCTTTAGCAGGTGAAGCCCAGGTTTGGATGAGATGCTCAGGAGGCATGTGTCTGGGAAATGGCAGAGGCGTTGACGGAGTTTGCAGATTTATCCCAGCTGGATAAATCACGACCCTGCCCTGTTCACAGTGCTGCTAAATAGCATCTGTCTGTAGACAGGCAGATCCTCCTTGAAGAGGGCTAATGGACGGTGAAAGCGGGCTTGGCAGGAAGGTGTTTGGAACACAGTATACTGATGAAGTGAAAAATGAGATAGGCTCAAGCTGAGGAAAAAAGACAAAGCAGACAGAATCTGTGGTTGAGCAGCCTGCAGTGGGGTGCATGGTTTTTCCCAGATGCCCTCGTGTCCCCTGTACTACAGGAAAGTGCAGGTGTGAGACCTATGTGGTACTTCAAGTGAAAACAGGAGGGAGGTAAGGGGACAGATTTCTAAATCCAAGTGGCATAGCCTGTGGCAGAGACCAGTGGAAATGTCCCTCTTGTTTGGTGGTTGGTGGGAGGACTCCCCCTCTTCTGCATGTTATTAAGCAGCCTAATTGCATCTGGAGCAATGACTCAAGAAAGACAGAGACCAGTTTAACTCTTCCTGGGCCCTGAATAAAATACAACAGCCTGGTTCATTATTCTCTCTCCGCATTTATTCTGTAGGGGTTTCCTAGTGCAAACAAAGCCTTTATCTGGAAGATGTTAATCATCAATCCTGCTGTTATCTCAGATTGAATATCTTTCTCGTACACAAGATCTGTATCCCGCCTAGGTGCGTTGCGCCCAGGGTTGTCATTAGCTTTCAACAGCAGAATGTCACTTGCTCCGTAATCAGAGCATTCATCTAACCTTCGAGGGCCGTTCACAAAGGTGTATGAGCCAGAAGTCCTCTGGGACTTCAGAGAAAACCTATCGCTGTGACCGATCTGTACAGTCAGACATGCATGTGTATCCATTTGAATAACAAAAATGTGAGCTTTTTTTTGCCTTTTTTTAACTCTCTGTGCAGCACACCGCTAACCTTGAGTAGAAAATAGATGCTAATAAATGCGAGGTCTTAAAAATGTGAATTATAGCCATTTCACACTCCATGGCAGACTCACACTGGTGAAATGCCTTAATACTTAATTACAATGCTTGTCCTTCTCTCAAGTGCAGATGACATTCCTCAGATAGATTTTGCAATGACATCTGTGGAAATAAGTTGTGAAACTAATTAGATATTCATATAATACAGAATATTGACTATGCACTGATTAAAAGGATGTGGTGACACATCTAACATGATGGATCTGTGTAGCAGGTTAGTCTGCTCCCTGAGGTGATATTTTTTGAAAGGTCTTACAGAAAATGGTGAAAATACCGTCTAGACTCCAGAATGCAGATGTGTATAGAAAATGTTGTCTTTCATTTGTCTTTACATTTTGATAATGATGAAGGAGAGCTACCATGTTGCAGAGTGGCATGACTTCCTGCTTGTGCCCTGGGAGGAATACCTGGTCTGCAGGCTCCAAGGACCATTTTGGGGGTGTCGATGGTAATAGGATCTGCAGGTTATTGACTGACTGCAGCCATAAGTGTCCTAAAAGCAATCATTAGGCAACTACCCCGTGAGAAGGACAGGCTGACCAGCGTGTCTTTCAGTGCCAGCTGGGCAAGGTGTTTGCCTTCAGCAGAGCCTGGCTGGTGCTGCTCTTCCATGGGGCAGTTGGGAGATGCCGCACCGTGAATCAGTTGGTGTGCTGGTCTGGGACGTGGCATTTGTAATGCTCTGTGAAACGCCCAAAGGCTATTGTTTTGTCATAACATTTGTACTTGAGATAGAGTTATTTGTACTAAGGATATTGAGCATGAAATACAGAGGTAAATAGAAAGGTAGCAAGGAAAGCACCTTAGCCCACCTATCACTCTGATCCCAATCCTTTGCAAATACTGTGATATTTAGGATGTAATCATGCTCAAAATGACCAAATAGCTCAGAAGAGAAGGAGATTTTCCTTTGAACGCTGTTCTTATCTTAAAGAAATGAGAGGAATGTAATCCACAGAACACTGTTTGCTTTTGGGTAGAAAAATACGTGGTTTTCTTTAATATTTCTCTCTATCCCACTATACTTCTCTCCAGCTACATATATCGCATTTCTAAAACCCAACGTGAAGAGCAAAGCAGGCGAAACAAAAAACTGTGCCTTACTCAGCACTCGGTACCTGCTTTTGAGGAAGGGCCATCTCCCTGCAAGGACTTCACAGTGGAGCCCGGGAGCTCCCTGCGCCACAGCCGGGCCGAGCCCAGCACACGAGCCGCAGCTTGGGATTTGCCTGCTGAAGAGCAGCGGTTAATGAACCAGCTTCCTTAAAACAAGTGTTTAACATAGACTTCTAGTACTTGGTACAAAATAGGGAAGGACAGTGGGGATGCTTTCATGCCCAAGTGAGGAGTTTCTAGGGGTTTTGTTTCCTACTGCCGTCCGCTGATGCCAGAGGGTCTGGCTGTATCAAGGCAGTAATACTTACTATTTAGTGTGGGTGAGGTACTTTGAGCTCTACAAGTCCACTGTGATTGAAAAGGACACTTTTACAAATATACTAATTGTACTCCAAACCGTAGTCAGGAATCAATAGCTGTTGCATAACCCTATTAAAGAGAGGAGAAAAATGCATCCATAACTGTAATGGGATCCTTTCCTTTCAAAGCAGTGCTTTGTATACTTATTAAGAGAAATCATAAATATTCACTGTGCCTACAGAATCTTTATTCTGAATTTATGTTTCCTGTGGAATCAGGTTGTTTTCTCCAGGCCAAACAAGAGTAGCTATGTTGTTTCCTCATGACTTGAATTGATTTTATCTTTTTAATGTGCGGTGGCTGCTGCTGCTCGACTCCTTATGTGTATTTTGCAGTATGGATTTATCCCATGGGTTATTGTGGCACCTCTGGCTGTTTTGAATAGTAATAATTTTCAGCTAAATGGCTTTGCTGAGTTCGTACAAAGGGAATGTCACTCCCTGCTCTTGAATGGTGTTTGGACTCGGCTCTGCCTCTCCATGTGGAGGCAGCCCGTGGCTAATGAGAAGGCAGTTCACTAATAAGAACACCTTTATAAATCCCTTGAAGTGTTCAAAGGGCAGGCTGGATGGGGCTTTGAGTATCCTGGTCTAATGGGGGGTGTCCATGGCAGGGGGGATTGGAACTAGATGATCTCTAAGGTCCCTTCCAACCCAAACCATTCTATGATAAAAATGACTCGGCAGTCAAATTTGTGTCCCTCTTTGGGGACCAATCCCTGCACAACCCATAGTTGCTCCCCAGGTCTCTGTTTCATCTAGAAGGATAAAAATAATGTATTATTAGCGTGTGAGCATTAGTTGCATGCTACTGTGCACTTTCTGGGCTCAGCACCATTGGATTGGAGATGGTCGGTGACCCATCTTGCACTTTGTGCACGCTCATGTCCCACAAAGCGAGGAAATGGAAATGCAGAAGCTGGCAGCTCGTTCCTCTTTCTCTTCTCTGTCTTAGTAACACTGAGAGTCTGTGGACTTCACCACCTTATTTCCAGATTCTGCTGACTCTTCTGAAGTTGCCAGTTCCCTGCTCTGGTTCCCAGCTGACTTGGCACTGGAGTGACTCACTGAAGAAGCAGCAGTTTTTTGAAGCCAAACATGTGAAAGCACTGTCTTAGAGGTGTAGTATTGCTGTTTTCCAAGGCAAAGTGTCAGCCACCATTTCATTTATCAGCAGAGGTGGCTGCGTTGAGTACATATCTCGGTACATACACAGGGAAGTAAAATAGTGCCACGATTCAGCTACACATGGAAAATCGTGTCCTTGGATAGAAGCAGCCAAACTCATGAGCATTTGTTTCATGTGGTGTCACGTGACTTCAGGGCCATGCAGGAGATGAGGAAACAGCAATGTGATTTCAACCCAGTAGTAGCCAAAAAGCAGGTGAGCTTCCTTCCAAGGAAGCCTGGAAAAGCACATTCAGAAATACAGCTTGGTTCTCTGGAGAGGAGGAGCAAATCTGCCAGGGTGTATGGAGCTGCAGAAGGAGAGGAGCTTCCCCCTGGGTTTGCCTAACACAGACTAGTGTTGGGACCCTCCTGGCAGCTATCTTGCCCACTGAAACTCAGCTGCAATCCTCTGCTTCTTGTGTTGAGTTGACTTCAGTTCCTCAGTTCATGAGTTATCTCTTTCTTTTCACAACACAAAAAGAAATACACGTCCTCTCCCTTTGCCACTTTTCTCTCTCTCCCTCTTTGCCTGGTTTCATGTCATTAAGGACGGTTTTGGGAAGGCTGGCTGAGGACGTGTCATAAAGTGACACAAGGGAATCAAGCGAAAAAGTAAACCCAAAAATAACCCCCAAACTTAGGCCATCAAGGATCATAAAAGAGGTTGTAAAGCAGAGGGGAAATGGCCTCCTGGTGAGTTTGAGAACAGCTGAGAGGACTGGATAATGAGGGGATGTGCTGCTGTAAGGAGATGTTCCCTGCCAGTGAACTTGCTGAAAATCTGCTTATATTTGATATAATAGGAAAAAGCAAGACACAAAGGGTTTATGCAGCTAGTGCTGAACTGTGTAGCAGTGAAAAAAATGTGTCATATCCTGTCCACTTCCTTAAGTATTAACATTTTAAAAGACAGAGAAAGGAGTAAAGTAAAATGTCATTTTTTTTTATTAAGGATTTGGTGTTTTAATTTTAATGAAGGAGTAATAAATATAAATGGATATTAATGGGAGG
This sequence comes from Nycticryphes semicollaris, assembly GCA_013400055.1. Classification (NCBI taxonomy): domain Eukaryota; kingdom Metazoa; phylum Chordata; class Aves; order Charadriiformes; family Rostratulidae; genus Nycticryphes; species Nycticryphes semicollaris. The sequence goes on from VXBJ01006628.1 coordinate 1,079,408, forward strand.
TTATTAGAGCTGTTCATTTTGATAGAAAATATGCAGTATCTTCTTGTGCAATGCAAGAGGTTAAAGATTATTATTGCTTCCTAAAGTTTCTGAAATTAAATTCTCTGTCTTATGACCCACAAGGTATGATTGAAAGTGTGTGCATGTGAAATGGTTTGTAATAAATTCATATTGCAATAAAACTCTCTTTAGAAAAACAGGATATCTTACAAAAATCAGCTGAGGAGCTGTGTCTAAAGATGGAAACTTTTTTATAAACCTGAAAAATTTCATTTTGGAAACTCAAGTGCTGCCAGAAGGATCATCTGGAAAGCACAGAGAAATTTGTGAAGATGTCCTGAGCTTTCAGCCAGCGGTTGAAACCCAGAGTTCCCCGGGTTAAAAACTACTTCACTTTAACATGCTTTTTCTCAGATTTATACACTTCTAATTAATTACAAATGACATTTTTGACAGAGCCTTTTAGGGTACAAAAATTAAGTCCTTCATAATTGCTGTTCATTTCTGTCTAAAGCCTCCAAGCCTCTCAGTACCAGATAATCAATTCCTGTTCCCACAGGGCAGAAGGAACTGTGGTGGGAGCACAGTGAAAAAAGCCAGTGCCAACTGTATGGTGCCAGGAGATTTGGGCAAGGCTTTTCTTCTCCTCGCCAAATCCCAACCTTTAGGTGTATAGCATGCTGCATGGTTTAATTCACTATTACTTTTTGAAGTACAGGAACTTTGGAACTAGTATTAACAGGCTAAATCCTGTATGCAATGCTCTGCCTTTATTCCAAAAAAGTTTGTATGAAACGTCTTACTGAAAACATCAATACTGCTAGAGAGTGGAAAATGGAACACTAAATCTTGCCGAGTGCTTTCCTGCTTAGCATGTGACAAATTTTCAAAAGCATCCATTAAATATGTTGATTTTATCTCAGTTGGGCAGTGGGCTATCATTTGCTCTCTCCTTCCATTTGCATTGTTCTGAACAGTGAGAGAGGACCAAGAAAGGACTTTGTGGGAACATTTTGCAGATCTCTGAGGTGTGTGGCATTCAAGCAACACCACTCCCGGAGTCTAAATCTATGAGTTTAGAGGTTAGTTACAGATAGAAAGAATAAATCAAGCAATAAAGAATGCCAATAAAAAAAAAGGATGCTGCCTCTTAAATGAAGACACTTCAGAGTTCATCATAAACCTCTGATATATATTAAGTCACTCTGGCTGCCATCACAGTCTGAAATATATTTCAAGGTGCCTGCGTATTTTATGCTGTAACCTCTAATAAATACATGCACATTTTCAATGAAGTTGCATCATACCTTGTGAATTGATATGACTTGAAAGGGGAATTGGTGTCAATGCAACAGGAGTTCTGCAGGCAAAGGTGCTCAGATACACATTAAGAGTGTTTCATTGACTCACACATTATGTTAGAATGTCTGTGCGATACCAAAGCTAGTGTTGGTTTCCTATTCATCTCTTTGAGGAAGCTTTCCCCTAGCCAGATGACAGTTCTCTCTCTCTAAGTGAAGCGAAGCACATACGTTTTCCTTAGTGGCTGGCTTTCCTAGCCCAGGCTGTGGTAGGTCACAGCGCTGGCTGTCCTGCCAGTGGGATGGAAGGAATCGACAACAAATCAAATGCTTTTTTTGTTATGTTNATCTTTGGCTGTGCTTTTACTTGGAGTGATGCATATCAAGATTAGCATTCAAGAGCTAGGCTGAAATTTCACTGAATACTTACGTATAATGGGTCTCTTGCTCCCCTAATGGAGATTATGGCTCTCTTGAAAGAACAATTGCAAGAATTTGGTAGTACCAGTCCTTAAAATTGACCATCCCTTAATTTTTATTAACTGTCAGGAATTAACGATGTGGCATTGGTTTATGGAGCTATCCAGACAGCTTCTGCAGAGCTTCCATCTATTCAGAGATAAGTATTCTGGGAAGGTGCTGGTATATGTGTTATCCATCAGGACGCATCAGCAACTCTCCATATGGTTTGTTGTAGTCAGAAAAATGCAAATTTTTTCTTAGAAGTGTCATTTTCTACAGTTCAAGAGCTGCATTTTCTCAAAGAGAGATTAACCATGATGCAGAGCAGGCAATAATTATTATTAATCAATATTTCCAAAAGTAACTTAAGACATTTGAGCACTGAAGAGATTTGTCTTTTACAATGCCTGATTTTTTCAGAGTATGATGGTTCCTACTGTATAAATATCAGGGGTCATGAGCCAGTTGTTTCTAAAAAAGAATGTTGGACAATTCTGGTGCTTTCTACTTGGTTGGGAAAAAAAAAAAGACCTACACTTAATAAAAAAAAAAAAAAGCTGATGCTTTAAGTGCTTGTGGTCACTATAAGGATGTGCAGACTTTACAAATCTGTCCCCACTACTTGAAAAATGATGGCATCTGGTTTCGGTGGAAGACTAGAGGCACAGAGACTGGGATGATCAGTTATTCACAGAATCACAGAATATCAGGGACCTTGAAAGATCATCTAGTCCAATCCCCCTGCCAGAGCAGGAACACCTACATCAGGTCACACAGGAACAAAAGGCGTCCAGGTGAGTTTTGAATATCTCCAGAGAAGGAGACTCCACAACCTCTCTGGGCAGATGATTCCAGTGTTCCATCACCCTCACCGTGAAGAAGTTTTTTCTCATATTTAAAAGTGGAACCTCTGATGTTCCAGCTTGCACCCATTGCCCCTTGTCCTATCATTGCCTGTCACTGAGAAGAGCCTGGCTCCATCCTCCTGAGACTCACCCTTTATATATTTATAAACATTCATGAGGTCACCCCTCAGTCTCCTCTTCTCCAAGCTAAAGAGACCCAGCTCCCTCAGCCTAGTGCATGAGAACAGCACGCTGTCTCCCTGTGGCACGCCAATAAACTTCTCATAAAGGACTGTGGAATCTTGACTTCTAAACATGTCAGAATTACCATGGTTTTTTAACAGACCTATGCATATATGTGAAAAAGTGCTGTATGTAGGAAAGAAGAAGTGATGCCTTATACTTCTTCTTTTATTTTATTGTCTTATCTTTTGGCATTAAAGTTACCACAGTACCAAAGTCTGAAGAGTTTAATATATGTGCATGGGAGACTTAGGAGAGTGTACCAAGTGTATAGACAGGTAGATTCTGCCTTACTTTCCATCTGAATAATTGCTGATTTACCCTGGATGGTTGAACAGCTCTTTTCCATTCCAAATCTTAATATACTCATGGAGACAGTTGAGGCTGTTGTGTATTTGAGGGCTGTAACTTTGAGCGATCTGTGGGCAACGCTATATTTGACCATGTGTAAATTCCATTCTTCTGTGCTGTGTAAGACCCTGATTGCTGGGGAGTTAATGAAGCAGCGTGTGGATGGGCAGCCAGCAAGCACACCACGCTGTGTTATTGAGCAAGTCACTCAGAAATACTCTGGCAGCTCTGCCTTTAGCACGGTTCAGCTTTTCCTGCTGTGCACTCTGCTAATATAAATATTTCTGAGCTGCTTTTATTTATACTCGGGCCACCAGCATGTGCCTCTACTTTTTTTCCTGAAACCCTACCATTTCTTATATTGAAATAGGAGAGTTTAGAGCTATTTGAATTCTATTTCTGTACTCGCAGCATAGAGCACAGTGGGAGCAAGGGCTGGATGTCACAGTCGCAGGACAAGCTGCGTTCCCCTTTCCAAGCGTATCCACCAAGTCCTTACCCTTTTGGAGTGGGACACCAAAGGTCTCCCATTTCCACACCAAACCCTGTTAAGAGCCCTCGGTGCACAATGCAGAGTGCTATATAATCATGCTGGCTTTGGCACTGGAAGAGGGAGAGCCGAGCTACCAGCAGCTTTGCATGGGATGATTTAGTCTCCCACGCTGTGTGTTGTTCCAGGTAGAAATGTTCTCTGTGCATCAGCAGAGCCTACTCTGTGGGTCTAACTGAGCTTAGGGGCTGATGTTCCTTTTCCTCAGCAGTAAGTGTGCACAGCACAAATATGATAGGCTTTAACGTCTCCAGCAGCAGAAAGGACTGGTAAATTTGCCTCAGAAGAGCTCCCAGTCTCATTTGCAAAGCCCAGTGCCTATAGTAAGGCCCAGTTCACTCTCTCAGTGGAAAGCAAATAGAAAAATCATTTTCGCAGTGCCCAGCAATGTTTATCTTCCAGGTTGGCTGGCCTGCAGTGACATTAGTGTCCCCAGAGCTTCTGAACTAAATCATTTCCAGTTGCTGCTTGCCTGCTTGAAGCAGTCCTAGTCCACCCTCCAGTGTGTTCTTCCTGCCAGTCACTATGGGAACAGCAATCAAAGCTCATATTTATGACTCTGTAGATGTCCAAGGTCACAGAGCACAGGTCTAGTGGGAACAATTAAAACAGGCCTGTCCAGTTATATCTCTTTAAGTTCTCCCCACATCGTACCTCTAACTAGAGCAGTAAAGTTAAAGCAGCATGACTGTCAGGATGTGACTGCTTTATAAAAGATGTCTTTTAGAGGAGATAAAGATACTCCATATGCTCTCATCTGTAGCAGCGTGCTAGGAGTGTAGTCAGCATTGCTGGATAAAACCTGTCCCCTGGTGTGACTCCACATCCCCACAGCCAGAGCTGTGCCCTGCAGCCCTGGGCAGGCAATCCCATGGCAGGAGCTTGACCCTGCAGGCTGTGGGAAGGCAGGTCCCACCTCGTTCACCACAAGTGCTGCTGGGATGGAGTTGTTTGAACTCCTTTGAAGTGGCGGAATATGTTTATACTGCTTTGGTTGTGTGGTTTCAATGGTTTTGCTGTGGGTACTGCATTACTATCAACACCTGTAAACCAAAAATCACAAAAGTTTGGTTTTAGGGTAAGGTTATTTAAAGATGGTGACTTGCTCCATAGCAGTACACAGGAAAGAAAGAGAGTTGTGGGAATCGTTGAAGTAAGACGGAGGAAAGAACTACAGTGAACTTAATATCTGAGGGACAGAAAAGTAATTCTTTTGCAATTTCCAAGTTTTGTAAGAGGCACCTGTCTCCCCCTCCCCTTCTGATCAAGCCAGAGTCAGGTTCTGATGAGAGATCTGTGTGATGAGACTTGTGGTCCCATTGTCTGTGTTTTATTGAATCCAGGGATGCAATAGGTTCCTTCCCCTGAGCATTAATGGGATATGTTATGTACAAACAAACATCGTTTCGGCCAGAAGATCCAGCAGCAGGTACTGGGTGATGATAAGATCCAGATGTCTCCTTCACATGCAATGGGCACAGGAAGGTGCAACACCAGCATTATAAAAGCAGGCCAGCAGACATGTAGACATCTTTACAAATGTCCAGTCTTTTCTAATGGTCCTGTTCTTTTAAATATTTTCCCTTCCAATTCACAGCTAATTGAGTTTGGGTAACCAGAGCATGTTTGGCTAATATTTTCTTATATAGGATTAGTTCCTAAACACTGTAGGTGAAATGAGTTCTTACTGTGCATAATACTGTGTAGACAGCAAAAGAGAGAGTCCTTGCACTTACCATGTCCTGAGCAAACAAGACAAAAGGAGACCAGGCACGGCATGCTGAAATTGCCTTTCTGGTGGCGTGCAGCAGTGCAGGGACTGAGGCAGGAGAAAAGCCAGGTTGACTCCTATTACCCCTCATCCACTTCTAAATTGTGCTTTGAAAAACAACTGTCCACTGCCACAATAAACTGGGATGCTGGGATGTTGCATGGACCAAAGAACGTATTTTACAGCAGCTGCTCAAAAACCACCAAAGTTCCTGTCTTGAAGCTTGGGGCTCGCAGTATTAAACACTTCCTCAGCATGATGATGTACTGCCATGGGTTTAGGGTTAGGTTTGTCACCTTCCTAAATCACAGCCAAGTCTTGGTCAATGTTTGGATCCAACTTGAAAAGCTGTATTTTGATATCTGGGCAACCTTGAAGTCTAATCATGACAAATGAAAGGAAATATTGGGAAAATCCGTGAGTCATTAATACTGAGATTATTACTTAAATGTCTTGGAAAGGAGGGACGGGACCTTTGAGCACCTCCTCCCCACTGAGAAAATTTCTCTGAAGGAAATTTTCTCCTGTATTTTTGTGATATAGATATAGAGATTTCTCTGAGCTCTGTATGGCAGGCTTGATACTCAGTGTCAAAACAAGTGATCTGTTAGGTTGACTCATTCCGTTTTTTTATCCCAGCATTGATGCTGAGTAACATTAACAAGTGGGTAGCGGTACTGGTTTCGACTGGAAGGTCCAGTGTTGAACGTGGCTCCTCAGCATGGTGCATGGACATGACACAAATGTCATTGGGACACAAAGTGGGGACTGGATTTGCTGTTCTGGAACTGGAGTTAACCGCTCCTGGCTGCTGTTACAAGAAATGCTGATTTTTTGGTGTTCCCCGTGCTAGGGCAGCCTTGGCTCTTAGCACTTCTCTGTCTACAGGAAACACATGACATTTGGAAAGCAGGCAGAACGGCACTTTAAATGGTAGAAATCAAGACACTGCACAAACTTTTTCCTTGAGAAAAAACAGAAACACACCAGCATTTCAAAGAGAAAGAGAGAAACCTATCCTAACTTCTGCCCTGCCTGGCTTGGTGGTGGATTTGGGTAGTGACATAGATTAAGACCATGTTGGTAGTTTTCACCAGGAAAGTTTTAGCAGTGGTGGGTATTCCATACGCACTGGAGGAACCCAAACAGAGTTTAAGTTCTTACCTGTTTTATTTTCCTTCCTGCTGTCTGCCAAGCAGGCAATCAATAGATAGTGTTAACGTGACTGCTGAGAGATACTATGAGGGTGCAGGCAATTCAGAAAAAGCAAGAAATTCCAGGGAAAACAATCCCACCTTACAGCTGTGATTGTTGTTGGTTTTAAAGGCAGTAAAACAACCACAATTATTTTTTTCTCTTGCAATGTTTCTTCATTATTATTATTTTGTTTGGCCATGCAAAGGACAAATTAAGATTGATTTTAAAGTCCAATCTCCTTTTCCATGTTATGTTTTGAAGGTAACTCTATGGACTTTTTTTAAAGGCTATACCTGGGAAGTCAATGGGGTTACCTCTGTGTACATGGGGGCATTCTCACTGCATGGAACCGTCTGAAGTTCCTTGTGGAGATGATGACTCAGAGCCATGCTCTGCAGCAGAGGTGATAGTCTGCTGTGAGAAGGCTTTCAGATGAGGTCGTTTGGGTGCTGGGAGAAATCCGTGGCAAATAGTTGCTTGTATCATTTGCTGTGTTGAGGTGAAATACTTCTTCTGGGCTGTGTTGAGCCAGGGTCATTGCCACAGAGACCAGCTTCAGGGCAGGTGAGACTGCACTGGGAAAGGGGTCTGGAGCAAAAACAGGCCAAGGAGAAGCCCTTTTGGAGGTGTTTGGAAGCCGGGAAAAGCCGTGTGCTTGCACGGTGCGGGGGGCTGTCAACAAGTGGGCGGGCTGCTGAGCCAGCTTGGGCAGAGCCAGCACCTGGTGATAAGAAGAGCCCGGAAGGGCAGGGACTACCCACACAGCTGTGAGAGAGGAACCCATGCTTGTGTGTGATTGTGAAGAAGGTAGGTTCAGTTCCCTCGAAGTGGTCTGAGGACAAGGGTGCTCACCCTAACTGGCCCCTGAGCTGCAAGTTGGCAGTTGCTAGTCGAGATCCAGTAATGGTTGCTACTCACTCCAAGGCTGCTGCTCAAAAAGCTGTGGGCGCTCAGATGGAAGCCCCATGCAAACATGTGGGTGCCCAGGCATCTGGGTACAGAGAGTGCTGGAGCCTGGCCCTGGCAATGGAGGACGGCAGAGACAACACCTGTGTCAGGTGTGACCAGGTGAATGACTCGCTCATCCAGGTGGCTGAGCTGAAGGATGAAGTGGAGAGGCTGCAGAGTATCAGGGAGTGTGAGAAAGAAATTGACTGGTGGACCCACTCCCTGAGAGAAAGGGAACAGGTCATGGCCCCACATAAATCAGGACCCTCCCTCATCTAGTCACCAGGCAGCAGAAGGGGATCCCAGGGAAGCGGGGGAATGGAAACAGGTCCCTGCTTGGGGAAGCAGGCGAATCCCCTCCCAGCACCTCCCAGTTACCCTTGCAGAATGGGTACTGAGTCCTGCAGGAGGAACTGGCTGTGGGAGAGGAGGCTGGCACACCCAGGACAGGAATGCCAGAAAGACCGAGTTGATATCGACCTGGCATCAAAACTGCCTGCAAAAGAAAAAGGAGGTGACAGGTCATTGTCCCCCCACTACTGAGGGGGGCAGAGGGACCAATATGCTG
>VXBJ01006628.1:1087765-1189587 GCA_013400055.1 Nycticryphes semicollaris
TGTATGGCAGGCTTGATACTCAGTGTCAAAACAAGTGATCTGTTAGGTTGACTCATTCCGTTTTTTTATCCCAGCATTGATGCTGAGTAACATTAACAAGTGGGTAGCGGTACTGGTTTCGACTGGAAGGTCCAGTGTTGAACGTGGCTCCTCAGCATGGTGCATGGACATGACACAAATGTCATTGGGACACAAAGTGGGGACTGGATTTGCTGTTCTGGAACTGGAGTTAACCGCTCCTGGCTGCTGTTACAAGAAATGCTGATTTTTTGGTGTTCCCCGTGCTAGGGCAGCCTTGGCTCTTAGCACTTCTCTGTCTACAGGAAACACATGACATTTGGAAAGCAGGCAGAACGGCACTTTAAATGGTAGAAATCAAGACACTGCACAAACTTTTTCCTTGAGAAAAAACAGAAACACACCAGCATTTCAAAGAGAAAGAGAGAAACCTATCCTAACTTCTGCCCTGCCTGGCTTGGTGGTGGATTTGGGTAGTGACATAGATTAAGACCATGTTGGTAGTTTTCACCAGGAAAGTTTTAGCAGTGGTGGGTATTCCATACGCACTGGAGGAACCCAAACAGAGTTTAAGTTCTTACCTGTTTTATTTTCCTTCCTGCTGTCTGCCAAGCAGGCAATCAATAGATAGTGTTAACGTGACTGCTGAGAGATACTATGAGGGTGCAGGCAATTCAGAAAAAGCAAGAAATTCCAGGGAAAACAATCCCACCTTACAGCTGTGATTGTTGTTGGTTTTAAAGGCAGTAAAACAACCACAATTATTTTTTTCTCTTGCAATGTTTCTTCATTATTATTATTTTGTTTGGCCATGCAAAGGACAAATTAAGATTGATTTTAAAGTCCAATCTCCTTTTCCATGTTATGTTTTGAAGGTAACTCTATGGACTTTTTTTAAAGGCTATACCTGGGAAGTCAATGGGGTTACCTCTGTGTACATGGGGGCATTCTCAATGCATGGAACCGTCTGAAGTTCCTTGTGGAGATGATGACTCAGAGCCATGCTCTGCAGCAGAGGTGATAGTCTGCTGTGAGAAGGCTTGCAGATGAGGCCGTTTGGGTGCTGGGAGAAATCCGTGGCAAATAGTTGCTTGTATCATTTGCTGTGTTGAGGTGAAATACTTCTTCTGGGCTGTGTTGAGCCAGGGTCATTGCCACAGAGACCAGCTTCAGGGCAGGTGAGACTGCACTGGGAAAGGGGTCTGGAGCAAAAACAGGCCAAGGAGAAGCCCTTTTGGAGGTGTTTGGAAGCCGGGAAAAGCCGTGTGCTTGCACGGTGCGGGGGGCTGTCAACAAGTGGGCGGGCTGCTGAGCCAGCTTGGGCAGAGCCAGCACCTGGTGATAAGAAGAGCCCGGAAGGGCAGGGACTACCCACACAGCTGTGAGAGAGGAACCCATGCTTGTGTGTGATTGTGAAGAAGGTAGGTTCAGTTCCCTCGAAGTGGTCTGAGGACAAGGGTGCTCACCCTAACTGGCCCCTGAGCTGCAAGTTGGCAGTTGCTAGTCGAGATCCAGTAATGGTTGCTACTCACTCCAAGGCTGCTGCTCAAAAAGCTGTGGGCGCTCAGATGGAAGCCCCATGCAAACATGTGGGTGCCCAGGCATCTGGGTACAGAGAGTGCTGGAGCCTGGCCCTGGCAATGGAGGACGGCAGAGACAACACCTGTGTCAGGTGTGACCAGGTGAATGACTCGCTCATCCAGGTGGCTGAGCTGAAGGATGAAGTGGAGAGGCTGCAGAGTATCAGGGAGTGTGAGAAAGAAATTGACTGGTGGACCCACTCCCTGAGAGAAAGGGAACAGGTCATGGCCCCACATAAATCAGGACCCTCCCTCATCTAGTCACCAGGCAGCAGAAGGGGATCCCAGGGAAGCGGGGGAATGGAAACAGGTCCCTGCTTGGGGAAGCAGGCGAATCCCCTCCCAGCACCCCCCAGTTACCCTTGCAGAATGGGTACTGAGTCCTGCAGGAGGAACTGGCTGTGGGAGAGGAGGCTGGCACACCCAGGACAGGAATGCCAGAAAGACCGAGTTGATATCGACCTGGCATCAAAACTGCCTGCAAAAGAAAAAGGAGGTGACAGGTCATTGTCCCCCCACTACTGAGGGGGGCAGAGGGACCAATATGCTGGCCTACCCGCTTCACAGGAAAGTCTGTTGCCTCCTTGGGGCACGGGTTAGGGATGTGCGTGACAAAACTTCTGCCTTGTAGGCCCCTCTGACTATTACCCGTTTCTAGTATTTCAGGTAGGTAGTGATGAAGCGGGTATAAGGAGACCAAAATCAATTAAAAGAGATTTTTGAGCCCTAGGACAGCTGCTTAGGGGATCAGGAGCACAAGTTGTGTTCTCCTCTATCCCTCCCATGGCAAATATGAATGAAGAAATTAAGAAGAAGAGGCAACAGCTCAACCTGTGGCTCTGGGACGAGTTATCAGCAAGGTTTTGGATTTTTTGAACATAGGCTGCCATCTGAGACACCTAACCTGCTGATAGAAAAGGACCTGGGGGTTCTAATTGACAAGTGGCTGAACATGAGCCAGCAGTGTGCCCAGGTGGCCAAGAAGGCCAATGGCATCCTGGCTTGTATAAAAAAATAGTGTGACCAGCAGAAGTCAGGAGGTGATTGTCCCCCTGTACTCAGCACTGGGAAGGCCACCTCTTGAGTCTTGTGGCCAGTTCTGGGCACCTCAACACAAGAGAGATGTTGAGGTGCTGGAGTGAGTGCAGAGGAGGGTAACAAAGCTGGTGAAGGGCCTGGAGAATAAATCTTATGAAGAGTGATTGAAGGAACTGGGACTGTTTAGTTGAAGAGGAGGCTGAAGGGAGACCTCATTGCTCTCTACAACTACTTGAAAGGGCATTGTAGAGAGGTTGGTGGTGGTCTCTTCTCACAGGGAATTCGCGATAGAACGAGAGGGAATGACCTCAAGCTACAACAGGGTAGGTTTAGGCTGAACATTAGGAAAGGATTTTTCACAGAAAGGGTGGTCAGACACTGGAATAGGCTGCCCAGGGAGGGGGTTGAGTCCCCATCCCTGAATGCATGTAAGAGTTGTTTAGATGTGGTGTTGGAAGATTTGGTGTAGGAGAGGAATTTGTAGAGTAGGGCTTGGTTGGACTCGATGATCCCAAGGGTCTCTTCCAACCTGAATGATTCTATGATTCTATCCCCACTGCTGCTACACTGCAATAAACCCAGGGAGCGCGGGATGCACTCACACATGGTCACAAAGGCAGTTCATCACAGGGCTGCAAATTGTATTCCAGTGCTTCAACCACAAAGCCAGTCCTCCTACCTGCCTGCCTCTCTTTTTAAAATCAAAATCAAATGGAGTAAAATGAAATGAAATTCCCAGCTAAAAACCTGTTCTAGGAAGTGGCTATGCCACTGAGTTGTACAGAGGCTTTTCTGACATCAGTTCATTTTCTTTTTAATCCATTTCAAATCACCTCCATTTGACCTCTTCCATTAGCAGTTGTAATTGTCTCTTTGTTATCTGCTAAAAAGTCATATAAGGGAGGTTATTACAGTCAAAATGCAGACTTCCCCAAGGAAAGATGGAAGGAACCTCATGGAAGTCAGGAAACGTTGAACATTTTCTCATTTTGCTGTGGTTGACCCAAGGAGCTGGAGAGCAGATTTCTATACCTTAAAACAAACAAGGTCAACAACCTACAGCATGGATGCCAGTGACAGCACAGTGGCACATATCAAATAGCACAAGCAGAGCCAAGAGAAAGGGTCACAGCTTCTCAAGACAAGCACCTCTGAGCAGCAGTGCTTCATAGCTCCCAGTCCCCACCAGTTCCAGGTGGATCAAGACAGGGATGTAGCTGCCCTGTGCAGAGATGGGTTCATACCGATGTGGTCATCTCCCAGCACACAGTGAATTGCCACCACCAGGCTCAGTCTCTCTTTTAGTTAAGAAAAATAGCATGTAGCATATCTCTTGAAAGCTTGCCAAACCTTACCTTAAACATATGTTTTACTCAGGAGTGATTATGTGTAAAAGATAAACAGAACACAGTTTTATTTTTAGCTGAAGATAAATTGATGCTAAGAATTTGCAAAACATCCTATTCCTAGAATTAAAATAGTCCCTTTGGAGAAATTTCTATACTCTCTTTTTCAGCAAGTTGGTTTTAGGGTTTTTTTTTGTTTTGTTTCCTGATATCTTTCTCTCTCTGCTACATTCCTCCCTCCACCTACCCACACAATCCCTTTATTTTCTTCTCTGCACCATTTCCCACCCTATTTTCCTTTGCATATTTGAAAACAAGAAATTATTTGGAAATCTCAAATAGCCGTAACATTTTCAGTTATAGATGATCAAAGAGGTTTGACATCAACTTTTTCAAATATTCCCCATCCCTCCCGTTGCCCTGCCAAAATCCTTGGTACCAAAAGGGCAACCAGTTACACAGGAGGAACACTGGGCCCTTCTCAGTCTCTGTCCTCAGTGATCTTGCCCATTCTATGGCTTTGTCTTGGTGTTTCTCCAGAGAAGACATGTTCGTTTTTCACTTGTTTCTATTGTCAATTGCACACTGTATGTTGTACACAGGAAAAAATTCCAAATTGTCAAATTAGGTTTTAAAGCAGTGCTATAATAGAGGGCTGGAAAGGAATCTTAAATCTGTGGGTGCTTATTAAAAATTGGTTGTCTTACTAAAAGGCAGAGGTTTCAGTTTGGCTGGGTTTGATACAGGAACGAGCAACTGACTTCCAGGCTGATTTATGCCAGAAATCAGACTAGGCACTGGTTATCGCCCTATTCAGTGCTAGTATCCCGACCTGGACAGCATCTTTTGTGATCCCTCTTTGCTATCCCAGCTTTATAAGCAGTAAAGAAGATAGGAAAAGCTAGGTCAAATTCAGCAATTGCCAGTGGTTTGACCATGTAAAAGGTATTTCTTTTCCCTGTGTCTCCATGCATGGTCATGGGTGCTTCTATAGAAGGACGTGTGTGCATTTGTGGTTAAGTGAGGCTGCTTTGTGTCTACCAGGCAGCAGGGCAGGGGATTGCAGCAGGAAACAGGAATTGTGCCTCTAAGCTGGGAGCAAGGCATTGAATGAGTGGTCTGGAGGGTGAAATGTTTCCCCAGACCGCTGAGCCCGAGCCCAGCACATTTGAAAAGAGGAATGTGCAGTATTGCTGCATAATAACAGGATGGTTTGGAGGAGTTTGGTCATTCCTGTGGCCTTTAGTATGCAGACATGCAAACAGTATTGCTGGTGTAAATTGTGACTGTGAAAGGCCACAACTTTGGCATGTGCATCCCTTTAGATTGACAATTTACGCATATTTACCATTTTGTGAAGTATACTGGGGACAGTGAATGGTACATCTTCTGCATAAAAATGAGAAGTAGCTGAAAACTAGTTATATGCTATATACAGCTCTGATCAGAGGGGGGAAAATGACTACAGATTTGTGGCTGACAAGTTTCAGAAAAGGTTCAACAGAGAGTGAAAATTGACATATACCGAGTAGCAATTCAGCTTTCATTTTTTGTGAAGCTGCTTGATATAAACTGCAGGTTTTAAACAAAATGTTTGGTCAGTTTTATTGGATGTTGCTTGTCTCGTTACTGTGGTTAATTAAAAGGGGGGACAAAAAGTCAAAGCCAGAGTCAATAAGTTTGTTAATAAAGATTTAATTTGGTGGAATCATTATAAATTGACTGTACAATGAATGGATATGCCATGGGAGTATGACTGTCTGAAGGTCTATAAATGGGTTTTCAGAAAGAGCCATCAGGTTGTAGCCAATTTGTCGTGCTAAATAAGCTCTTCAAATCTACTTAGGCCAGTGTGTACATGCTTCCAAAGGATATTGCCACCAAGTGTATGATGCACACAGACACACCTTTTTTTTTCCAGCAGGTTTTATATTCTACCATTTCAAATCCTTTTTAGTTATCTCTAGATTTCTCATTGTAAGTGATTTACTATTAAGTCCAATCTTTTTAGAAGGAACAGAGAAGAAAAGAAAAGGTAAATGATCACTGCAGAAGGCACTGTAGGCTGAGCTTGTGCTCTATCCACGTGAGATTTTAATCTACGTAACCCTTTTCCTTTATGTCTCACCAAATGGCAGGTAAAAATCCCTTGACAGGTAGACCTCAGAAAGAATTTTAAAATGGAAATCTAGATCAACATTTCTTCTGTTCGTATAGCAGTTCTGATGTAGAAGACTGTGTGCAAATGACTGATGGTAATGACTGCAATATTTGCCTAGCGCTGCACCCCTACCAGCATTCCTCTCATTTGAGTGCTTCGGGTTATCACAAGAAAGTGATTTCTCTGTCAGTGATGACATGCTGGTCTGCTCAGCAAGATCATTTAACACCCTGAAAAACAGAAGGATAAGATAAAAGTTTTGTATGGCGCAGTCTTCCAAAGTAGAGCAGAAGAGCAAGAAAGTAGTGGAAAGTTGGCCCAAATTGACCCAGTGGTCAACCACACACCAGTGACGGCACATGAAAGTCACCTCAAAGTAGAGCACTGTATAATGTTTGTGTTAACAAATATTTTGAGTTAATCTAGCAAGATTTATCTGACTCAAGTACCATCTTCCCATTGTTTTTTATAGTAATTTTCAGCCAACTCAGATGGCTTTTGTCCTCCTGCCACCATCCAGAAGCTAATATAAACTTCAGGAAAAACCCAATTTAAGCCTCGCCTGCTACCTCCAGGCTACAGTATAGCTGCCCCTCTTCCCGCTCCAGTGGCTCAGGGTTGCTATGAAATTCAGTGACCCCACAGACCTACTTTGTGATGAGTTCATCTCCTCCATGTTCCTGGTGGCAGCACGTTGTTAGACATCAGCTTACAAGTGGTGCCAGTGGCTCCAATGAAGAGCTGCAATGCTTTGCTTCTATTTCTTTTTCTCCTCCTCGGCTTGGTGACAGTATGTCAAGATAATACCCAATCTTAGCAGCCTCTTCTGTACTTCTGGTTGAAAGGGTTTCTTCCAATTTATGCCTTTTAATTAGAAGCTTTCAACCTGTAATTAGAAACTTACACCAGCCCAACCTTTGTTTCTGAAAAATGCATTTGTAGTTTAGGCAATTATGGTAACATAAAAAGTAATTATTTTTCTCCATGTGTGAAATGAGTGTGCTCAATTAATGCACCCAACAGGCAGAGGATTTTATTTTGTTTCGGTTTGTTTTATTTAATAGCAGTAAGTTACATAGCAAGGTATAGCAGACAAGGGAAAAAAAAAAAAAAGTGGTTTAATTATTAGATGAGGAATGTCTAACTACGGAGCCCATTACTTTGCTGAGAGTGCAGAGAAGCCGCGGTCAGCAGGAGCAGGGGCACGGCCGTGCTGCAGCTCCAAGCCCTCTGGTTAGCACACACAGCCACAAAGGGATTTCCAGACCATTACTCGACCGGTTTTGACCCAGACTTCGTAACTCGTGACAAGAGACACTTGGTGGTGAGTTTTTTTGTAATAAAAATAATTACAGGCTCTTAAGTTCCAGCTTGTGGCATCATTATCAGTGCCATGCCTTGGTTAGAGCTCTTGCTCAGCCTGCTCTGCAATCGGGTCATTTACTCTCCCGCTGCCAGTCATGCCAGGAGAGGGGACATCTGTCCTTTAATTTTTCCTCCAGCCAGAGCTGACTCTCTGCTCCTGTATTTCATAGTGCCTTGTATGGCTGCCTCCTGGCAGAGGTTACATTAACATGCAGGGCTGTACTCCACAGGCTGAGTCTTTTCAGTCCCACCTACAGTCTCTATGGGTTCATTAATGATGCCTGGGCTCTCAGCTGGTAACACCTCTGCCATGGTGGCACTGTGCCGGCTCAGGATGCGGCCCCTGGCCACTCAGCATCTTCCTCTGGCCATAGCCAGGCCATGTAAAGTGGAGATTTCCTACCACATGGCACACTAATGACTCTGCATGTTCCGGCTTATCAATTAAGGCTGAAAGATTGAGCGCAGCAGGAGGGAGGTAATCCTGCAGGCAGCGTTCCGCTCAGGTCTGTCAGGCACAGTAGGGATTCGGAGCAAGACCAATCTGCTCACAACACACTGTGTGAGGTGAGGGAAGTTGCAGTCATCTCTACACTTAAAATAATTCATTTTGCATCCCTGAATCCCTTCCCTGTCCACTCAAACACATCATCTTAAACCACATCTGTATTTACCACACATCATTTTTTACTGTCTCCCAATTTCTATGATAATTTTATAATCAACAGAATTTTTTAATTATCCAGATGACTTTAATTTTCTCAGTCATACCTCCACTTCGTTAAACATTAATCTTGTACTTTTTTCTTTGACAATCTCCACCCTTCACCACTTCTCCAGTTCATAATGAAACTAGATCTCAATAGTATTACACAGTACGTTTTCCTCCCTAGATTAATTTTATACCTTCTGTTTGATCTCTTTTTTTATCTTCTAAGTACTATATTTGGCTTCTTGTAAGCCATTCCAGAAATTCCTTAAAAAGTCAATAAAAAAACCAACCCCAAACCCTAAAACATTTAGGACAACTTCACATAATTACATCTGCTTCAGCGATTTCCATGTTGTAAGGTGGTAAGCAATCACAAAGAATTTACAAATGTATTTTCATTTGTCCATGTTTTTCTCGTTTTACTGCTTTCTTGTGCTCTTAGTAAGCCTCAGCTAGTGCAGAATGTACAGGAAGCCTATAACAGGGAATTTGCACTGTGGCAGGAGGATCTGCTTGCTCAGACTTTTCCTCTTGCCAAGCAATGACATTTTTTTCACAGGAAAATGGAAGCTGGGTGGAAGCTGGTTCCCACCTGGTTAGTGCTGGAAGCCAAGATCATATGCACAAACTCCTCTGTTCCTGCTTTGTCTAGACCCATTCAAATCTCCTTTCAATATTAGCTGAAGTCTTCCTAATGCTGCCTTTGACCCGCTTCGTAGTGATTTCAAACTCAGTTAGCCCTCCTGCCAAAGTTGTAGTCTATGAAGAAATATTGAGGTATTTCCATTATATGGTCAGGAGAGTATTGTTTTAGGATGGACTCTGTTGAGGAAAAGTTGATTAAGCACAGTACCTACAGCTCAAACCAGGTGAAAAATATATAAACTGGTTTGTTTGGCGCTAAGCTGAAGTTAAGAAAACCAGTGTGGATTTATTACACTTCTTGTGATTAAGCACTTCTTTTTGTATTGCAGCTGTAAGAGCTCTATTTAACAAAAAAAAAAAAANAAAGGAAAGAAGAAAAGTTGTAAAATTAATTATAAATCATTAGCTTGAGATTGAATTAGCAGAGCTGAAGCAGGGAGAAATGGTCAGGACTTGATGGATGGATGCAGCACATCAGGAGGGGAGGCTGAAGCAAGCGCACAGGTACCCACAAACACACACCCTCACCCCTTCCTTCGTCCATCAGGGACTGCGCCACTTGCAGAGCCCGAGCAGGACTATTCACTCAGCATGTTCACTAGGCTCCCTATCCAAGGAAATATTAAAGCTTATGAGCAATGTCAAGCACGAGGGTAATTCACATTGTTTTCTCAATGCCTTTTTGTCTTGACTCAGCTTTGTACAGAATCTCTTTAGTCTCTGTTGCCCGAACACAGAGAAGCGAGTTGCTGCACCCCTTGCCCTTTGAACCAGATCTATCTCTAGCTCAATTAGAAAACTGTAATCTCCAATAAAGTATCATTAGTCCTCTGCTCCTGTCAGGTCTCTGACAGGTTTAACTGGATTTTCCTTAGGAATTAACCATGGTTTGTGGATGATAGCTGAAAGATTTTTCTTTCATTGTCTGCTAGATTATATTAGGAGTTACTTGAGGCTTTGGACCACCAGCCGTAAAAATCTGTTTCAGAGTATGGCTGCACTGGAATTGCCACTTACTAGATTTGCAGCATAAACACTGGGAACCACGTGGTGATCCACGCTCTCAAACTAAACAGTATTTACAGCGATAGGCAGGATTTACAATTGGATGACATGATAATAATATATCCTTGTTTACTTCTGTAATTAATGTTCCTAAAGAAAATATCCTGGAAGCCTTCCATAAGCAAAATTTATTTCTGTTGATTGAGACTGTAATCAGATGTCCCCATTCAAACAGTAATTGGTGTGCTTCATTAAAATGTAATTGAAAACAAGATTTATGTCAATGCTAGGCAATAAATAACAGGATACATTTTTTCTTATTAGTGATGATCTCTTCTGTAAGCTCACAGAGTATTTACTGCTTTTGTTCTGTGCATCAGATTTTGACAAAATCATGGTATCTTGGAATTAGATATTGTACATTTTCCTAGTCTGATTTTAACCTCTCACTCTGATGTACTCAGGCCATCTCCCGTTTTTTACTCTTTGCTGTTTCGTATTAGGCTCACTGTTGCATATTTTAGCTCATTTTGGTCTCATGAAATGGCATTGCCTTCCAGTAGGAAGGAAATCTAGTGACAAAGGGTATAGCTTAGGGCAGAGCCTTTGGCTTTTTGGGTGATGACAAGACTTTGCTTGAACTTATGATCAGCTGAGGTTTTCACCAGGTGAGTCCAGACTGAACCAATTATTCCTCATCCCAAACTTGTTCTGTTCCAATAGAAGCAAAGGTAGGACAAACTAAAAAAAGAAACAAAGTTTAAAAACATTCTAGAAATAGAAACTAAGCAGTTTTTCTTTGCAATTCAGTAAAAGCTAATTAACTTCCAGTTAACAGGGAGAAAAGTATTGTGTTTTCTTCTATGAAGAGACATATATAAGATAACACACAAATAATGGAGTCAGAAGTAGAAGTCCCTGTGAATGGGTGATCCCATTGATTTCATTGAAACAAGGGAGTTAAAACTGAAAACAAATTTCAACCTGAGATACTGGTTCATTACCAGCAAATTGATGGAGCTCTACGTTTACTTGCTAGCATAATTTACCAATTGTATGAGATGTAAGCAGGCGCAGTGGTAGCATTGGCTAATTTTATGCTCAATGTGAAATCTTATAGCTGGTCAGATGGATACCATAAGAAATAATTAGAGTCATTAGAAATAATGGGCTACAGCTGCAGTAATACATGCTCTATTCTCAGTCCAGAGGTTTCTAAGCAAAATTAAATTAACTCATGTTACCACACTGCTGCATCATATGCTCCTCATCTCCTGAGAGTAAGCCACTCTTTCCATGTCCGTACTGCAAGCAAAGTTTGTGCCCCACACAGAAAAATTCCCTGTTGGAGACAAGAAATTCTGAAGCTTGGGGCCATTCCTGGTAAAAAATAAATTCTAAAAAAGTCATTAAAAAAACTTTTTTAAAATGCCAGCAATAGGTCCCCAGCTCACATTAACTCCTTTCACTGGTTGAGGATCATCCCTCTACTGTGCTGCAGCCTTTGGTACCAGCTACAAGTTGCAAGTCCTTCAAGTCCTGCTTGCATCAATACTGGACCCGGGCAAGCATTTTTGCCCCTGAACTATTCACATTAAACTTTATTCTTTTAAGGAAATTATGTCCACTTTATTGGAAGCACATCAGCAGCCCCTAGCTGCTGGCAGTGCTGCCTTCACATCTGTAATACCCTGTCTTCTCCCCAAATTCACAAGGCTGTTCATAATAGTAAGGAAAAAGATGCATTGTCCTGGAGGGGGTGAGGAGAGGGACAAGAAGGAAACGTAATCCATGGTACTGGGGTGATTAATGCGACTGTTTATGAGAAAGGAAATGAAAACTAGAAATCTGGGTAAGTAATGATCTTTCCAAGAGAATGACTTTCATTGAAGCCACAATACAAACTCATATGCTCACCTCCTTTAAATTACTGCTTAAGTTTGCAAAGCAAAGCAGGGATGGCAGTGAAAATTCTGCTCCCTTGGTCATTCCCAGGAGCAGAGAATTTCTAGCGACAGCAGGAGAAGGGTTCGCTGCGAGATGCACACATGCCATCACCTCTCCTTAAAATGTGTGATGCATCAGTGGTAGGTTTGAGTGAAAGGGCTTAAGAGGCACATTTAGCACTGTCCATTGAGCATGGTGAGCTGGAAAAAGGCTTCCCTAGCATACATCATCTTGCCCATTGATAGGCAGGCCAAGCGTGCTCAGCAGGAGGAACAAGACTAACAGTATTTTTGATGAAGGTAAGAGCCTAATGTTGCAGCTTTGGACAGATCGGTTATCCATCTGCCAGCCATCTATCTTTGGCTGTGGTACTTACCTGGCCCCAGTTATTGCAGTATGTAACCGCTTCACAACCCCTAGTATATTTATCTTCTCATCCTCCCTGTGGAGTTGGGAAGTGCTGTTACTGCTGTTGCAGAACTAAGAACTGAGATTAAGGGTCAGATTTGTTATGGCATTTAGGTGCTCAATGGGATTTTCAAAAGTACCTAACACCCATTGTAATAAGCAGAACCTGGGAACTTTGATAGTTCTGAAAATTCTGTCATTTGTGTCTTTTCTTTTAAAATGTTGGGCTTACATGACACCCTGGGATCCGTAGAAGAGGTACACACATTGTGGGTAGTCACCCAGATAGGAGACTCTCTTCAGCCACCTACAAGGAGACAGTAGGTGGAAAAGGAGCAATTTTATGGCAGCATCTTATCTCAGTCCTGAATTCAGCAAGCTGTAACTCTGTGGATGGCAGTGAATTTGCCCTCCTTGCCCAGGTCTGTGAGAGAGGTCAGAATTTGGTCCTGGAAATACTGGAGCAAAAATAAGCAGCACCCACCATCAATAAAAGGGGCTTACGTGCCAATTGCTGGGATGGAAAATTCAAGAGCAGGAGCAAATAATGAAACAATCTATATTCATGCAGCCAGCTTTCCAGCCTACTGCTGTAAGTACGGGCTTACACCTAACCGGGAGATGTGAATCCTCCTGAAAGCTCCAGAGTATCACACTGGAAAACAAATGTTGATTTTGAACAAATTATCTGTTCATCACTAAATCATTTTCTTTCATTATTAGTCTCCAAATTGGTTCTGCTCTGGAAGACAGAATTAGGTTTAAAAGCAGAGTGTCTCTTAAAAACTTGCTTCAAATGAAAGTACTCGGTAAACATTACTGAAACTCCCTAGAGCATAAACTCTTCAACAGCCAGAGAGGCTTTGCATAGATTTTTCAGCTCCCAGTTTAAAGACAGGTGTCTCAGGGATTCATACAGGATATCAGAAAGTAACCAAATTAAATCCCCTACAATCATATGCCCCTCAAATGTTAAGGAAAATTGTATTAAGACCTTTCTGTTCTCGTTTACAGTAGCATAAATTGGGACAAAAGTCCCACACAAATAGATGGAGTTACACCAGTATCGAACATGTAAGAGAGAGAGGACTCAGTCTCCAAGTACAAAACCATGCAAGCCCAATTTTCTAGTCATTGGAAGAGCTGCATTTTGCTGTTATAGTACTTGCACTCATTTCTGTAGTTTTAAGGTTCTAAAACAAAAAAAATTATGGGGCTTCAACATGATGTTTTAAAGGGATGGGATTTGGTTAATTCAGCATCTTAGGGAGATTGCAGCTGTGATATAGGATGACAGAGTGGGGGTCAGCTCAGTTAACTTTAAAAAAACCCCAGCGATGGTGCTGCAGGGAGTGGGGTGGGTTATGGAGCAGCAGCGAAGCCCCAACGTTGTTAGCTTGGCCCGTGTTACCATGGACTGCAGAGAGGTGCTTGAGAGGGTCATTGGTGTCTTCGTGAGGCAAGAAGCTCTGCTCTGTAGGGGTTAGTATGTGTCTACTTGTGTGGGTTTTCATCAGTGTTTGTAAGATGCCTGTAGGTTTTCGTTGTGTGGAGGAGGGAGGAGGTCACTTTGTTAGATAAGAAATGAGAATAAAAATTTGGGACAATTAGTGGACACCCAGGTACTTGGTAGCTTGTTCAAAGCATGAATTTAACTCAGTTTGATGTTATGGGGACCTCTTTGCACAGGGGATGATACTCAAGGAGAAGGTCTCTATTGATCACCCCCCACCACAGGAAGACATTCACCAATTTGCCAGCTCTCCACTCTCCAGTAAGGCACTGGTGTGGGATTGGGAGGTTGCTCCGGTATAGGGCAGGAATTGAGAGCTGCTGCTGCTGCAAATGCCGGCATTTGCACTGTGATGTCTGAACACTGTTTTGCTCTTAAAAGATTTATTTCTCAGTGGGCAGAAGAGCTACAAGATTAACAGGTGAACGAATATACTGAGACAGCCAAGACATGAAAGAAATTGAAGAGTCACTAGGATGTTGGAGAGCTGAGGAGTCACCTGGCCGTGGCTCTTAGGAATTATTTTATCCTCTGATTAGCTTAGCTGTCTTGGGGTTTGGACACATCCTCTGGTGAATTTAGCTAGAGTGACTTAAGCCATTACTGGTCTCAGCTCTCTGCTTCTCCTCAGGAGGATCCTGCCTTTGGAGCAGAGGCAGCAGGAGGGAATGTGTTCCTGCATCCCAGCCACTGCAGCTCAGATCCTGGGGACTTAGTGCAAACACAGCCTCCTTCATTTTTTGGGGTAGATACCAGCTTGTGAGCTGCACCATCAAGGGTGAGAGTGTCCTGTATCCCTGGGGAGAATTCTTCAGGGAAAATGTGGGGCAAACAGCGTGTTACATCACTATAATGAAAGCCACTGGAGTGCATGTGCCAGAGCCTCAGGTGCTCTGCTGCGGCTATTTTTACCATAAAGAAATTCTAACAGATATTGGGAAGTCAGTTATTGCAATTGGAAGGTCAGAGGGAATCATATCCCAGGTAGCACTATTTAACCATTCTTTGCAAGCTTTTTCTCCTCCATGCAATCTGCAATTCAATCAGGAATAAAAGAAAACAAAACCAAAACCCAACCGAGTAGCAGCAATCTTAACCTTAGGTTCCTCGTACAGGAACCAGCCAAGGGGTGATACCAGTGGAGGGATCAGAAGAAGGTTTATGTAAGATGTGCCTTTCCTGCTGAGAGCAAACGAAAAGCAGCAGAGGAAGATTGTGCAGAGGTTGCTAACCATGAGACCACGCTCACTCCTGGGGCTGCCTATGCCTTGATTCTTCCCTGAAATTTAGATTTAGTTGAGTCAGCCAGGAAATTACGGGTGACTTTGGGGTCTTGAGGGAAAGGTGTTCAAAAAGCAGCGATATGAAGACTCCAACAAGAGGGAATGTCATAACTTGAAAAGTGCCACACAGAGGGAACTGTGCCTTTGCTTTATTGAACTGTTGGCTGCAATAAATACAGCCGAATTCCCTCAGTCTCCTGTAACGTCTCAGTACAGCAGGAGTCTATTCAAGAATATACTTTACTTGCACAAATTATTATATATAAAGAGTGGAGCAACAGCTGAGTAATGCAAGCAAATCCTAAAAGCTGCCCAAGTGAGCTCAGTGGTTGTGTCCTGCCCTTGTGCTTTGGTTTTGTCAGCGCTGCCTGCCCAAAGCTGCCAAAGCAGGGGAGTTTCTGTTCCACTCCGCCCGCCTGCTTCGCCTGGGGAGATCATAGGCTAGATTTTGTGATGGTACAGTAAATAAATGGTGAAAAAATCAACTAAGAGCGTATTCCCAAAGAGAAATATACCTCCCAGAGAGAAATATCCCTCCCAAAGAGGAAGAATTGCTTTTTATTATCATTTTCAATATAGAAAGCCATAAGACACTGCATTATAAAGAAAAGAAAAGTATAATACTAGACCTAAGAATGGGTAATCAGCAAGGAAAACCGAACCTTCTGCTTCTACATCTTAGAATATTAACCCCACTTGCCTGAACTAAAAGGTTTGGATGTGTTAGGCAGTAGTGTAACAGGGCTGTCATGTCCCTGTGTGGTGTATCCAGGGTTAGGAAGAGTTGAAGTACTGACAGGCTGTGAGCAGTGGGATGTGAGCGTCGGAGCAGAGACCAGAAACTGGGGGGTCTTCAGCCTTTTTTTTTGTTCACTGATTTCTTTATGCCCTTCCAAGCCCTCATATCTTGCATGTGAGCAAGCGGATCATGGGGGTAGGCCCTGCACCTTGCATCTTGTCCCAGCATTTACAGCATAGCAAAATGGATGTGAAGTGGTAGCGGATTGGATTTGTGATGTGTTTTGCCACATTGTGCATGAATGCTTTCCACTAGCTAAACCAGGCATGGATCTGAGTCTCAGCAGGTCCAAAGGTTCTGTGCGAGGAGCAGTCAGGCAGTGCAAGGTGACAGCCTGGGATTAAGTGTGAATATTCAACCCACCAGGCTCTGTAACTCCCCTCTCTGTTACAGACTGGAGTCGCCTACCCGTGCGCTGGTGATGGAGGCTCCAAAAGGCATCGAGATCAATGCCGAGGCCGGCAGCTTGAAAGCCACTTGCAGGACAGAGCTCAGGCTGGAATCCAAAGACGGAGAGGTAAGCAAATGGTGTCACACCCCGCAGCAAAATCAAACCATGACACAGATCCCCTGCAGATGTGTAGCATTCTGAGTCACCAAGCCGCTCCATTTGAAAGGCTAGTGTGAAGGCACTGGTGAATCAGGCCTTCCTAGCCTAGTTTCTGCTAGCAGTGATTTGCATCATATGCAAATGAGCCTCACTCAGTGGCAAAGGCTGATTCATTATTTTTAAAGTGCTTTGGATAATAGCATCTGTTGTTCAGGCAGATTTATGCAGCTGTAAAATACACAGTGCTCCTAAATTCTTTGTTTCCTTGTCACTTTAAAACAAGATTTACTTGGCCAACATAATTAAATCTTTTATCATACATTTCTCTATAAGAAGAGCTTAATTTACCTTTATTGATCTGAAAAGCTTTCATAGCTGATGTTTTCATTTTGGGAAGAAAGGGAACATTAGGAGACACAGGGTGTTGCACTGGGGAAACTTCCAAAGAAGAAGCGAGAATAACTAAAACTGGTAACACAGAACAGAAGTGAAAGAAGTGTTGAGTTAAGCCTCTCCTGGTGTCTCAAAAATACCTGGGCACACGGCTCCCAACCCCTCCACCTGCCACAATTATGGCACACCCCTCACGCCACAGGAGGGGTGAGGAGCTCCCACTGGGGAACCCACTGAGAGCCTTGCCACGAGGAGCGTCACATGAACACAGACCTCCCAGCAAAAGGGCTTCAACATAAGCTAACATTCTCCTATCTTAGTATCAGGTATAATGAATAGAATGGGATTTTTATTGCAATTCCTGTTATTTCTAAACATTTTCATTTGAAGATAGTACAAACCTAGACAAAGGGTGTTAACAAAAAAGTTCTCTGAAAATACAAATATAACCCTACCTAATGCACAATTGAAATCAAGGCAATTCACTACTGCAAGCAGTTGTCTTAATGTTTTTTCACACTAATTTGCTTTTAAAATGCATATATATTGACCTGTGTCTTTCAGGAGATCAGATGTTTGGGTACTAAAATGGGAGAGTCTCACTGTAATGGCAAGATCACAGCAAATACTGTCAGTTGCCCTGTAATATTCTGGTGTGCAGGTCATCCTACTGTGCTCTTCTCGGTGATGTTAGAGCACTCCCCTGTAGCTGCCATGTGTCTTAAGAGCTGCCACATGTTCACTTTATGATCTGTTTTACAAGGAGAAATTCAGGTCTGTGGCAGCATTTAAGTTAATTTTAATATGAATAAAAGTGTTACACGTATATATAACATACACATAAAAGTCAGTGCTGTGAGCCTGCAAGCATAACTGCCAATAGGACCGCAGTTGCAGAAGCCCCAGTGGAGGAGCAGAGTCATTGTGTGGATGTGGACCATGTGTATGTACCCCCTGCAGTAGGGTACCTTCCTCTGGTTGGGTTAACCCAATCATGGAAGTGCCCTAGAAGCCAAAACACCACGGTGGGTAGATTAGAAGAAACAAACTGGATGTCTTAGGGGGCTTATGGTAAAACCAGATCATATGCTCACCCAGATTTATCAGACTCCCATCTTAATGCACTCACCTGCCCAGTTTTTGCAGCAGCTGACTTGTCCAAAGGAAGCTTCTTTAAACACAAGATGAAAAATAACCACTCTTCACTAATTCTCTCTCTCTTTCTCTCTCTCTCCCCACCCCAACTTCAGATAACGTTGAATTCTGCAAAAATCAAACTACCTAACTTGCCTCAAGGATCTTCCTCTTCTGCGGGGTCCAGGCAAAAAATCTACGAGCTCTGTGTGTGTCCCAATGGGAGGTTATTTCTGTCTCAGGCAGGCACTAGCTCGACCTGCCAGATAAATACAAGTGTCTGCCTTTGAGAGACAATTTGCAGTGGGGCATCGCAGGCAGCACAAAAGCCAGTTCTGGTCTCACAGATCGCAGCTGCCAACTATTTTTACTAGAACACAGAAAGCCTATCAAAGACTTTTTTTGTGTGCGCGCGCGCGTGTGTGTGTGAATATATATATAAAAATATATATATAAAATATATATATATCCTCTGTGTAAAATGATGTTTCAGTACAAGGAATCCCAGGGTGACCCTGTTACATTTGTGTAGCATTTCTCTTTCCCACACCAAAATTTACTGGTACAATTTGCTGAATTGGACTTGATGCTCCCCTGGACCCTTCTGTATTAATATAGTCTAATGATCACCCCTCGTTTTTGATCATGTTCTCAGAGCAATGGGATTGCTGGCTGGGCAAGACCCTGGACCCAATGTAGACCCACCAACATACAAAGGGAAGAGAAGCATCTCTGATTATTTTTGCACCATTAAATCAGTGGCATGGGAAAAAAAAACCAAACCAAACAACAAAAAACAAACCAACAAAAATGCTGTACTGATCACTGAGAGTGATCCAAGATACTGGACATTACTGGAGGTTAAATTACACTCTTTAATTTTCACCTGACACATAGCTCCCTTTTGGGAGAGATGGATTGCATTTGGCCAGTAGAAAAGTCCAGACCCTCTTGCTGGGATAACGACATATTTTTCTGAAGGGGTTTGAGACCTGCCGTTCAGCTGTGACGCCTCAGCTCTAACCCTAACCTAAAGTCATCTTTGTGCTAACCAAACTGGGGCTGCATTTAGTTCTTGGAAGGAAAAAAAGTTGGACAAAATTAAAAAAGCCTGAACCTCCTTATTTAACAGGTGTCCTGGATCACCCTATACACTCTCCATTAGCATCTTTAATTTTGAATTGGTTTGGTGAGAAGGTGCCAAGATTTAAGATTTGGACATTGCCTATCAATACCTACAGAAACAGAAAAAAGTACATGTTTTACCCACGGAAACAGAGAAAGTCATACACATTTGGTGTATCCTGAAGCTGCTATGCCAGAATTTTTGTCATCTTTCTTTTCAGGATATGCAGTCCAAGGTCACTTAGATTTGGTGGACACTGCAAATATCAGAGATGCTGACAATGAAATAGATGTTTTTAAGGGTTTATAAAGATTGTGACAAAGCCAGATTACTGTAAAGCAATGGCTTTGGATGCTCGTTCCTCTAGAATTTGAGACCCAAAACCTCTGTGGTTGAATCTCTTCATGGTTGCATTTTTCCTTATTTTAAAGTCTAGGAGTCACTTATGGGCAGGATAAAATGTCAAATCTGATCTGGTAACATTACTTCCACTGTTCAAGTTTTAAAAAATAATGAGAAGAGCCCAGATCATTGCATTCTGACCCATAATTGCATCCACATGCATGCAAAAATCCTTGAAAAACAAACATACTAATTACTGCAAAAGTGTCCGAGTCACAGTAAGTCTCAGGAGGAGAGTAAGGTTTCTAAGCCACTGAGATGCTTTTGAAAATCTTACCTCATGTGCAAATATAAGGGATCTGTGCTCATCCCTAGTGATATCTAAGCAAAGCTGGTATTCTTCAAGATCAAATGTAGCTGACAAAAATATTTAGAAACAATTTAGCCCATTCCTTTTTTTAGATTTCCACGTTATTTTCCTGTGGTCTGGAGAGTACCAGGGTTTGATTTTACTGTTTTGTTTTTTTTTAATTACCAATTCTGGCTTAATCCAAAACTGGCTGGACTCAAAGGAAAGATTTCTATGGAGTTTAGATTAGATGTGTTGCTGCCTAACAAAGCAGCAGTCCCATAATATTTTTTTTTCTGAAAGAGGATTGGATGATCTACTTTTATTTTCAGTTATGCTTTCTTATTAATTAACAAATTCAAACTATTTGTTAATGAATGATTCCTGTAATTATAATGTCTTGAGTCAACGTTTGAATGCAAAGGGTCACCCAGGATAATAATTGTATTGGGACACAGGACTATACCATCTCTGTTCAAAGAGGGGAATTGTGCCTATGCCTTAAGTCAATGCACTCAGCAAGGAGAAGCACATCATATTTATCTTGTTATTAAAAATAGTTTATTTGGGGGGAGGGACAGGAGGGTGTCTTGGGAACTGGTTGTGCAACTTAAAACAGATATTAATGAAATGCATAAAGACTGTAGGGGCACCTAGTGTGATACAGACTTTTTTGTTGTTTTTTTTTTTTTTGAACCATGTTAAATATAGCAAAATACTGTGTAAGTTACCTCTGGGACCACAGCCAAAGTCCCATTCATAGTCCTACATTGACTGTAGAATTTTTTCCCCTGTTTCATTTAATACTGATCACAAACATTATAGCAAGCATGGCCCAATCCATAAACAAATCCTGTGTGAGCAGTTGTGAAGACACGTGCAGCAGGAAGAGTACCCTGCACAGAAAACGAGTGGCATTAATTTTCCTATCCCTGGGAGTATTCATGCTGGTGAGAAAGGGTGGGCTGAGCGCAGGGACTGACCCCCGATTTCTATCCTTTGCTCCCAAGAGGCTCAGTCCTCATTCCCGTGCACCCTCTGGCTGCTCTGCTGAGGATTTCCATCCCAATAAATGAATTTTGAGTGGCTGGTTTTCTCAGATGGGCTCTTGGATGAGGTTATCACCTGTCACGAAGGGCATGGAAGTGCTTGAGGACATCAGCCATTTACTTCAGTATGAATTTCTGTGGGGGAGCTGTTAGGGAGCCACCTTACATGCTTGTGTCATCACTCTGAGGTGAACAAAGGGTACCTTAATTAAGTCTATGTGAAGAAATTTGAGCCGCTTCAGTATATTTCACAATCATGTTTCCATATTAAAAAGCATAAAATTTTATGTTTTTTTGAAAGACAAGGATTTGTTGCTAGAAAGATTTACTTTGTACAGGGACTTGCAAATCATTTGAGCCCCACTTATGTTTTAAGACAACAGTTGAGATGATGTTGCCTGTGCTCATGTTGGCCATACGATTAGTCCCCTGCTGTTCAGTGAGTGGCAAACCAGAGAAAACAGAACTGCGTGTCCAAAATCCCAGGGGAAAAAAACAGGCATTTTGGTTAAAAAGCATCATGCAAACATATCCAGCTATCTCACGCTTCAGAGTTTGTTATTGGGGCTGTTGTGGAGTGGGGGACTCACCTGTTGGATGAGGCAAATGCATGAGAGTCCCTTTTCCTCCTGCCTTGCCTGGAAATCCCTCTCAGTTGCTGTACCTGGAGGGGGTGGGTTTCCCTGAGTCCATTCAAATTGGAGCCTCCCTGGCTGGAATTTCATCCATGTGCTCTACTTGTCATGGGTAAAATTCCAAAAAATGAACTAGGGTTGATGTATTTCTTTGTGAATGGGGCCTGGAGTGTAGTTCAATTGAGCATTTGCTATTTGAGGTGGTGTTTAGCTCAAACCAGGGTTTTATTTTTACCTCCCAATGCCAAGGCAAGGCTGGGGTGGATTTGTTTCTACTGAGCTCAATGCAAAAGATGCCGGCAGCTGGGAGGGGAGCTGGATCAGTGACAATTCAGGGCACTGAGGGCAGCGGAAGCCCTGCCAGCTGTTGGGAGGGCTGTTGGTGACCCCTGACTCCGCACTGTGTGCAGGGCTGCATTGCAGCTGGGAGCGCTGAAACCCTGTCAAAATGCTAATCAGGGGGCTGTGATACTAATGTCAAAGTACCCGAGGCAAGCAGGAATAGTGCGGTATTCATAAACGTGTCTGTGTGTTGCAACTCTTTAACTTTATCGGGCTTCAAGATCTTGTTAAATTTGCTTTAAATACAACACTTGAGTTAGCGGTCAGGAAAGTGACTGTCAGTTCTTACCTGTACCTTATCCATATGTACTGTATGACCCTTCTGCTGTCACAGGTGAGTCAGGATGTCTTTTCTAAAGCAAAAAGAAGTTGCAAAAGCAGAGATCCTAATACTGACTATACAACTATATCTATTCTCCAAGTTTGTGGGGGTTTTTTGTTTGTTTGTTTATTTTTTTGCACACTTTTTGAAGTATATTACCCAGTAGTCAGTGAAATGGGTATCTTAAGAGTACAAAGAAATGTTAACGCTAAAGGAAGTCATCAAAAGGGGAAGCCAGCAACTACTAAAATATGTATAAGGCATCTCCTAGGTATACATTTTCAGAAAACCAAGTATGTGCAGGAGTGATTTGCATTTGGTTAGCTCAGTTACATGCTGTCAAACAGCTTTATTTTAGGAGGGTGGAGGTTTTTTCTCCTTTAATCATAAACATCACATTGCACAAAAAAGTTTACGGCATAGGCCCAAAAATACCACCTGCAATGTATGATATAGCAAAATTCTGTATAATGATTAAATAAATAAATAACCCCTCTCTAGAAATTACTCCAAGGTTGAAAAGAAATTCCTGCGGAAGTTGTGAAGGTGTCAGGTTAGTTCACATCACACCTAGTTTGCAAAAACAGGTGTACTTAACTGTCATTGTCATAAGATGTGCAAACACACAAATATTTATATATGCACACAAGCTCACATATACTCATTTACAACAAAAGCTAAATTTCTTTCTGTCTGTTGTGGCTTTAAGTTTCATGTTGCAAAAGAGAGTGAGACACAGACCAAAGACTTACAAAAATTCAGCCCTTCCCTGCTTGCCCTCACACCTGAAATGCATTACTTTTAATGGTGCTTTTTCAAACTGGGCGGGAAAAATACAGGTTTATCATCAGCTGCATTTGAGAGAGTAAGGTGGCAGGAAGACTCTAACTTCCTTAATGGGGAGGAAAGGAGATAATGTGAAAGACCTGTAGATGTGTGCAGAGGGCAAGGTTACCTGAAGTTTGAAAGGCAAAGAAATCACCCAGAACACTAAAAGACAACAGCCTGGGCTGAAAGTATAAATAAACTGAGTAAATGCTACTGGTTGTTCACTTACCTGCACTCGAGCATTAGCAGATCAGGAGCGCCAGTAGCTGCTCGGTGAAGAAGAGTAACTGTGCCGTAATGGTTTCATTTTAAAAGTGCATTCAGTAAAACCAAAACCAAAACAAAAAAAAAAAGTTAGAGGCTGTGCTCTTTTTTCTGGTTTTTTTTTTTTTTTATGGCTGACATTTTAGAATTTGAAATGTCATCATCCAGCATTTACCCCAGCAAGAGCAGGGCACGTTCCTGCAAAGCCTTGGCAAGCACAGGATTGGTGCCTTTTGGATGTGAAAATAACAGCCTTTTTATGGCCATTGCTGTTGAGGAAGGCAGTCCCCATCTTGACCTTTTTTCCTCTGTTCTGAAATTGCTAATTGTGTAATATGTAGGTAGCTGGTGTCCTGCGACCTGTCCTGTGTGGAGGTGGTCAGAAGCCCCCAAATCCCCATTGTGTCTCTTCTTGGTCTCGCAGACCCTGAAAAAACCCAAACCTGCATGTAGCGGTGGCACTAAGGTGAAACCGGGGACTTTCAGGTAAATTCTGCACAGAAATTGCTGTAGTTTCACAGCTGATGTCACCGAGTTTACGGCTGTGAGTGGAGCAGGGTTAAAGACGACATGGCACTGATGGGATTATTCAAGCAAGAGTGGAGTGAATTAAACAAGGCAGGTAGGAGGGAGAGGGAAGAAATGGCAAGAGACATCACTCTAATCACAGTAATGCAGCAAACTTCTTTCTCTGTTTACACTATTATACTTTAAATTAATAACATCCATTTTACTAAATATGGTAGCAATTTTGCTTGATCTTTTGTGGTGCACGGTGGAATTACTGTCACTGAAACCACTTACAGCTTGGGCTGTTCAAGATTGCTAGTGTTGTTTCCGTCCACGATAACCACAGTGGCTTGGGGCTTGGATGGAAATTATAGTGAATAGCTTGTATTTAGAAAGCTTTTAAGTCTGCTGTGTTTGAGAAGCCCATGGTTATGCATATACAGCCCTGAGGCTTTATCATTTCAGATTCTCTTGTCCTGCCACTTGAATTATATTGTGCCCTTGTGAAAAGCGACACACTTTCTTTATACAGGAGAAGATGGATATTTAAAACTGCGGGATTTTTATCTGAAGCAAGGAAGATAATATAATCATTGCGCACCACTGAGATTTCCCATCCAAGTCACTTTAAACTAGAGGTGTAAGTCCCTTAAAAATTAATTTGCTACAAGTGTAATTCCTGCGGGAAAGTTAGCACTGGTGTCACTCCCAGGAAATGTCTCACCTTATTATAGCTCGAAGTCACACAGTTGTTGGGATTTTCTGCTACCGGTCGGTAGCGACAGGCTGCCTGTTCAGAGGAAGCCAGATTTCCATTGAGACAGCTCATCTCCATAGATGGGAGTTTTTGTTAGTTTTTATCCTGCATTAAAAAATAGGAAGGCTATGTCCACTGTGAAGCAATACGTAAATGTGTGTTTGTCTCGCATTTAGTTGGTTTATTCTTTCTGCCAGCAAGAGAAAATAGCAGAAGGAGAAATTGTGCACAAGTTTTACATTTACATTGTGCTCTGCTACCAAATGTTTTAGATAAAAACGTGCAGCCTTAGCTAAGCAGTCTTTTCTTCTAAGATTAAAAGGGACTCTCTGGAGCTGCTCATCAGATCCTGCCCAAATGGAAAGTCTCACCATTTCTAACTTATTTGCCATTATAGGAATAGGCCCATTGCAAAGCACAGGTCATGTGCATCTTTGCATGTAACAGGAATTCAAAACTGCATTGTACTCTTACATTTTTGCCCCATTCAAAAGGCTTAACCACTGATAGGAGATAAGTGTTCTGAAGCCTGCTACTGTTAAATGCGTTATCACTTTCTAAAGCAATGCAGTTTCTTTGGTCTTTTAAAAATTTCCTCATAACGGCGTCCTTGAAACATCTTGAGGCAGGCTCACGTTGGAGAGCAAAAGAATAATTATTTGTGGGCGGCTCTATTTTTATCCAAGGCTGGATTGTAGAAGAAAAAAATATTGCTGTTAGAGTTTCTCCCACATTAGGCTGCAAACACCACCACCCCCCAACACTACGGCGAGATTTCTCTGGGATAGCTGCCTGTAGAGCAGGGACCGAGCTCCTGCCCTAAGCCAGAGCCTGATAATTTTGTCTTCATCTAGGTCCTCCTGTGGCCTTGTGCACTCGGTGTCAGTGCTGTTATTGATGCAACAGATAATGAAACGTGTCCACAGCATTAATGATTTTACAGATGATGTATGTAGCTGCAGTCTTAAGTGGTACAAGTAACTCTGGTAGTTGCTGGTTGCTGTTCTGACAAGCCGTGGACCACCTTGAAGGCATCGGCCACAACTCCGGAAGGTGCAGCTGAGCAGCTCTGAAAGCCACCACTGCTTTGGACTGGTAATACCTGTACAGCATCCGAGGGGACGCCGTGGGGATGGCACCTCAGTAGGCTGCCTCCACTCAGGAAGGCTGCAGGGTGGGGTGGCCTAGGGGTGGCTTTGCCCTTTCTCGTTTATCTCCATCCCATTGCCAGGTCCTCTGCACTGGAGATAGCAGCAAGGCATGGTGCCTGCCTTGGGAGGCTGGGCCGGAGCAGTTCAGCCATTCACAGCTTGGGGATTTGACTCTGGAGCTGGTGTAAATCAGGATTTGGCTCTGTTTAACTTACTGGTAGCCTGCACCATGTGAGGGTTTGGCCCTAAAGCTTTATTGCCTTTTGTGAAATCAAAAGGAAGGGTTTGGCTTCCCTGCCTAAACCACAGCCTGGGTCCTCCTGGGGACAGCCATGGCACACAGGACTCCTCGTGCTTCTGGTGTTTCCCTGTTATATGGGCACAGATAAAAAGCTCAAGATGCTGCATGCAAATGGAGGTACTTTTATCCTCATGCTCCTCGGCACCTCCACAAACCATGATGGAGTTCAGCTGGTGGTTTGGTGGTTTATGCATGAAGCAGGATGGTCCCACTGGTGGTAGGGCAGGGGTAGGGAGGAGATCACTTTCTTGTCCCCTTCTGTGGGTTATCAGAGCAAGCACAGAAGTTAAAGTGAGCAGATCCTGCCCTTGCTCAGCAGAGTAAGAACACGCCAGAAACCTCAAAAAGAGCAGATCTGAGCAATTGCATGTTTGTTGAAGAAGGGCTCAGTTGACAGCATTCCCACCTGAATTTGTCCCTAGGTCAGGGCTTTTCCCAAGCTGCCACCCCGATCTCAGTCTGGATCTCCACTGTGCAGTAGTTTGGGAATGGGGAAGGGATTGACCTGCTGGATCTGACTTTGGGGGTTTGTTTTGGGTATTTTTGCCCACCCCTTATTTGAATTAGTTTCCGTGTGCACGAATGCCAATAGAATTGTCAATATTAACGCAACAAATGCTCCACGTAGGTAGAGCCAACAGCAAACCAACATTGTGAGAGTCGAAGCAAAAGCCCATTCATCTACAGCAGTAGCATAAAAGGCATGACCCATATGCTATAGCAGTTTTCATCTGTGATGGTAAAATACCTTGTCTGACCTCTGCTCTGATAACCACCAATGACTTGATCGTGTAAACAGGACAAAATGAATTTAAAGTCTTATCACAGTTCTCATTCAGAAACTCAAGATTTCTTTGGCTTTTTTTCTTTTTAATTTATGTATGTGTGTGGTTGTGTGGGAAAATATAAAGCTTTTTTGTATCAAATAACATCAATCCTTGCACACTCTATGCAAAATTTTGTAAGCATTGCAATAATGCTATGAATTACACAAGGAACTATTTTAACTTTATTACACTTTCTGTATAAAAAAAAATTTGTATTTAAATGATTTGAACTGCAATCTTGTAAGATATATTAATAAAATAATGATTGTTAAGAAGGAAAGAGATGCTGAAGGGGTTTTTTTTGTTGTTGTTGTTTGTTCGAGCATGGCAAACATGAGTTAGATCTCAAACTTCCATACATCTGTGGAATAGGGATAGGATGTGTAGCATATGCCAGACTGGATCACGCTAGTAAGCCCTTTCACAGCATCATGTCCCTGAATCTGTTCATGCCAAAAACACTGTAGAGGACAAAATGAGAAACTCTGCAGATGGCTGTTGGAAGAAAACCTGTCGTCAGCAAAACACAAAAAATCTTCCCTTTGGGGAAAGTTGAGTTACCGTCTTGCTTACAGCTTTGTTGAACTTCTCGCCCTTGTCCTAGCATTAGTGTCTCGCAGCCAAGAAGTGTTGCAGGCGCTGAGGTTCCTCTCAGAGAGGATCGGTTGCTGATAGAGGGGATCCGGTGCTGCTTGTGCTCCAAACCAGCGGGACCTTGGGGTTTTCCAGGGGGACCAGAGCCTTGGGTTCATCCCTCCAGGAGCAAACCCCCCACCTGCGCACAGCCCGGGCAGCACAAGATCAAGTCTGCCTGCAAAGAAATAATGATTTTTTAAAAAGAAAAAAACAATAAAAATACAGCAGCATGGACCATCTCACAGAAAGCCTCTTGAAAACCTCTGGCTGCTTTAATGATCCATCAGTTATATTTTAATTGGCTAACTAATCAGATGCTCCTGGGTGACTCTGCACATGCCAGGCAATCACTTGTGAGGGCATTTTGCAGGAGCTGGGTTTTAAATATGAATTTGTTCGCCCTGGATTTTGTCAGTAAATGAGAGCATTGATTGAGGGTCATTATCTGAACGAATAGCAAGAATTCAACCCGGCTGAAAAGATGTGTGTGCCTTCCAAGTGCACAGCGAGTACGAGCCCCGTCCTCGCAGCTGAGACACCACCAAAATCCAGGCTGTGGGCAGACTTGTTTACCAGTTTGCAGGGGCTACTGTTTACCAGGCTCCAAATAGGTTCAGTAAGTACCGTCCAGTGGGCAGGCACAGGCTTTCACTCACTCACTGCATTGTGGGCAGTTTGAATCTTTTTTTTTTTAAAAAGAAAAAAAGAGAGACATCTTTCAACTGAACTTCAGCTGCAGTTCTTGGCCTGAATTTGGAATTTCTAGCAAACTGACAATGGAATAATTCATTAATTAACCCCCATTAAGAAGCATGTTGGCAGGAACTTCATGGCACCCGCAGGAGACGTGGCTCCACAAAGCTGCAGGGACAGCACCCAGCGCTGACACGGCAGCTGGAGCCTTCCCCAGTCCCAGCAAATTCCTCGTCAGCTGTCTGGAAAAGTCTTGCAATTTAAGCAGTGAGTAGGTATGAATTTCAGCCTAAAGAGCAGCACATTTGCAGTGTCCCCATGTTAGAAACGCTAAGTGCGGTACTCTGTAGCAGCAGTATGTTAGCCATTTCTAAAAGCCTGAGAGGATAGAGTTCAAAACAGGATTTGTCTTTCAAAATCAACTCCTGGGAAAATTATGGAAATGTAATTTCTTCCCAGGTATCTTGCCTTTCACCTTTTAAGGAGTATTTCCCAATTTTTGCTTTCTTTCCTTTTACCCCTGTAGGTAATTCATTGCCCCATTATTTTTTTTCCTGAATAGCAAGCAGCAAAGATAAACCAAACAACAACAACAAAAGCAGAAAATAATTCTTCAGATTAAATTAGTCCATTTCATACTCTTTAACAGCTTCAACATTTAAAAATCTCATGTGCAGCCAGGTTTTTGTACTTTTCACCTTAGTGAAAAGTTGAACAAGACAAGTTGCTGCTGTTGAAGTTCAGTTGTTAAATCAGGGTGGTTATTTTTATTTTTATGAAGTGTCCAGAAATCAGTGATGAGAAGTATCTGTTTTTAACGGTTTTTCTCCAATGCTGTGACCTTGATGCCTCTCCCCTTAAACTGAACAGAAAAATCGTTCTGAATTTAGTGCTGAAGGTTCAGACCTAAATAGCTCCAGTGCCAAATGTATCCCAGAGGAAAATTATATGGCCTCATTTAATAGAGAAAAAGCAAGAAGTCTGGCCAGCAGCTAGAACTTGACTCTTTACTGCAGTCATTTCAGAATAAAAAGCAGAGTGTAGGTAGTCTTTAAATATTTGATTCACGCTATTGGGCTATTGTAATAACATTACTGATATGATCTGCAATTTTTAAAATTGGGATTTGTGAATAGCCCTTCACATAACAGCTCTGCTTCAGGCCATCACACAACTAACCCTGTGTAACATTAGCTGTGGTATTTTCCCTTTCACACCTACAGGGACATTTTTTTACACTCCTTCTTAGGCTTTGCTTTCAGTCTCAGAAGCAGCACAGCAATGCAGGGAGAAAAACAACCCCTCTGCCTCCTCGCTGAGGAATGCATGGGACCATCTGCATGTAAGGAAGGGAGAAGTACAAAAACACCTTTTAAATCGCTGAAAAAACTTCATTTGGCCTGGTTTTCTGCAGCTGCAGGGCAGAGTTGGTGGCAGTTGATGTCACAACGGCTGCAAAAATGCTGCACCCTCAGTGTGTTCAGGTCCAGAGCAAG
Organism: Nycticryphes semicollaris; assembly: GCA_013400055.1. Classification (NCBI taxonomy): domain Eukaryota; kingdom Metazoa; phylum Chordata; class Aves; order Charadriiformes; family Rostratulidae; genus Nycticryphes; species Nycticryphes semicollaris. Next base: position 1,117,291 of record VXBJ01006628.1, read on the forward strand.
GTGACAGGGAAGTGCCCAGGGCTAAAATAAGCAGTGTTTGAGCTGACGTCGGTCCCAGACCGAGCCACACTTATCTTAATGCCCCCACAAACACTACGTGCCTTTGCAAACCATCTCTGCAAAGCAGCTGACCGCCAAATCCAGGGTGATGAAAAATGTCTCCTTGCTGGAAAGGCGGCTTAGGAATAATAACCAACTGATTGGGAAGTATCTGTGAGAGAGAGTGTAGAGTGTGTGTGCGTGTGCATGGGGATTGGGGAAAGATAAATTTCTGAATAACGTGGTATTTTTTGAGTCAGTTGTAGCAACTCCCAAAAGCATTTGGGTGTTTCAATAAACTCCAATCTCAAAAGAGAGGTTTTGCAACACAATCACCCTGAACCATAATAACTAAATTTGAAAATAACTATCATCTGCTATAAAGACATTAAAATATCTGTAGTGGAGCCATCAGGCTGTGAATGCTGTGGGAGCTCTGCACACACACACACACAGGATTAACAAAGAAAAAAGAAAGGAGGAACGCACTGTCACTTCCAAGAAAACCCACAACCCACCACCTACACGGTGAACTTCTAAGCATAGAATGCAACATCCAATGAATTATTTATGAATTAATTTGCAATGAACAGTTTAGCAGTCAAAGGAAACATAAACTGGCAGCGCAGCCCTGCCTGGGGTGATGGCAGGGGACACGAGTGGCAAGAAGACATTTAGCAGTACACGTGATGAGTTACACACTAAGAAAGTTTAAGACAAAAAATCCGATTCCTAGCAAATCCCAGCCTGGTGTACTAATATACTGACATACCCTGTGACCCTGTTTGCACACTGCAGTGGCACTTGCCATCGTTCATCCAACGCCAGGTGACAGACACAAGCATTTTTTACTCTACAGATATCTACGGTGGCTGTAACCGCTCTGGCAGGAGTCATCACCCACTGCCTCGTACCTTCCCCCACCATGCTGTTTTATGCTCGGCTAAACACAGGTACAGCGAGCTGCTGCTTAAAGGCTAATGATGGGAACAAAGACATCAGGAGATATAAAGGCCACATCCGGTTTTTAAATGAATTCTTTATAGCCAGGCTATAAAAGCAGCTGTCCTTGCCCAGCGCTGGAACAGGCTCCACATTGAGGACAGTGAGAACAGTGAGGGCTCCACACCAGCAGTGGCCTTTGGCATGACATTAAATTAATGCTTTTGTAGGGTTTGGGGTTTTTTCTCCTCCTTCTCAGCTGGGATCCCTGGTCTGCCTGTGCTGCTACAGCCGAGCCCCAGTCTTGATGCTGGCTGTTTGGTGTGCTCTCAGGCTAACCGTCTGCTGCACTCCTTATTTCTCTAACACAAACATGGATCACGGTCGTAAACAAACCTGGCTGGATTCCTGGCAGAATTGAGAACTGCATTCAGTATCTCCTGGGGTCAGGATGATGTGGGAGCTAGCAGGAGAACACAGGCAAGAGAAGCTTGAGAGAAACTAAAAGCAGAGAGGGCAGGTTGGCCCAGGCTGGGCTCTTCTGGGCTTGCTACATTTATGTCTGTAAATAGAGCAGCAGGACACTTCCCAACACAGGTCCTGGTTTCTGTTGTTTGATCCTAACAAATATAATGAATAGTCTATACATGCTTTTGGATTGATCTTATTTATTTCTGGAGCAACCCCAGAGTCCTGCCTGGTTCCAGTGGGGTGGATGAGATCGCTGCCCCCCGCTTAACGCAGGGTACTTCTGAGCATAATTTAGCTTCCCTCCCACAGTGACTTTTCTAATGATCACTTTTTAAAGATACATGCATCTTACCTACCTTTAACTCTGTCTGTGCCACAGTCCTCAAGCCCATCATGGTAGTGCACAGTCCTGCCAGCCACATGGGGCAGGGTTGGTTTTTTTGGCAGTGCTGTGATGTAAACCCTGTGTCCAGCCAGCAGCCAGACAGCCTTTCTCTGTGGGGAGAAAAGCAGCCTCCCCTGATAAGTGTGACTCGCACCTGTGTAGGTTCTGAATGATGAGGTGAAGCCATGGCAGTTCCCAAAAGCAAGTGAGAAGCTGCCCTTTGTGTTCTTTCCCACCACAAAGACTGTAGGTAAAAGCAGGAAGATGTTATGATAGTTTAAAGTTTACATCATCTGACCTTAGGAACATTTAAGGCACCTTCACAATTCAAACTCTGCTCAGATTTTGGTTTTTGGGAGCATGGTCAATGTTTCCCTCCTGAAAAGAACAGACCAGACAGAGCAGCTGAGAACAGCAGAATCAGAAGATGATTTTTCCAGTTTTTCTCCTTTTTCTTCCTTTCTCTTTTCTCTATTAACTTCTGGACCTGAAGCCTCTTCCACATGTACTTGGTGTCCATCAAAACAAATACTTGCATGGGTCAAAACTGATGAGCACAACATACCAAGGTGAGACGTGGGTTTTTGGCAGTTTTGCAGGACAAGGACATTGCTCATGTAACTTGTATCGTGGAGAGAGGTCAGACCGTGATGAGCTGGTGGGGCCCGCGTGTACCAGGGGTGAGAAAGATAGGTAGACACAGACACCATCTTCCATCAATGAATAATGAATCTTACTTGTCACTTTTTTCCCCTCTCACACATGGCAGAAGTGGGGGTAGGGACAGGACAGGGACGGAAGGTGGGGGGGTGGGGAGGGTGAATATCAGCCACACTTAAGCCTTACACATTTTTTTTCTTAGTTTTTGTGCTCTGATTTGATTTGTGAATCCCTGTAAGTGACCATGATTAGGGAGCTCAATGGAGACAAGACACTCTAACTCCGCCTCTCATTGCCATTTTAAGACATACACAATGCTCTGGTCCCCTTCTTCAAGAAGATGATGGGAGACACCAAAAATGACAGCAGGAATATTGAAAGCTCGGCCACCCTAGAGGAAGTTAAAGCAGTTCCCACTGAACTTCTTGGGCGCTCTGTCTACATAGAGATTGCCACTTCCATTTTTAATAGCCAGCTTAAAATGAAAGGACCAAAGTTTTTTCTGTGGCTTTTTCTGAGGGCTGTTGCCCTCAGAAGAATATTTTTATCCCTGCTTTGCATGAGAAATGCAAGGAGGGCTTAAAGAGAAGCCTTAGAAGGGGCAGGAATGGAGATGGCAGGCAATTCAGGGTAAACAATTCATTTAATAAATTACAATGAATTATTTGCAATTAAAAAAAAAACATTTATAAGCTGCTAAATTCCATTAACATTGCATGGCCTATATAAAGTGACCCCTAATTGCATATTAAAGAAGGCCTTGTCTTTTTATGTTTTCATCTCACCACATAAAAAATAATTAGGTGAGGAGCATGTTGCCCAGACTGGTCCATCCTGCAGCAGGCAGCCAGCTGAAAGCTGTAATGAATGTATTATGGCACTTTGGGCTGCAGCACAAAGCTGGATGCAACAGGGATAAATGCAGCCTGTTTGGGACCGCTGAGAAACCAGGTCCTCCATCAGATGTGGAGCTGATCGAATGCTGTAATGGCTTTGGTGTCATATGCACCAGAAGCCACTGTCAGGAGGTTGTAAAGTTGCATGGACTCCAGAAAATAACTGCAGCTGACCCGACTGCAATTACTCAATTTACGAAAGCAGTTAGGACTTGGGGATATTGCTGTTTTACTGTTGACAGAACGGAAAGAAGCAGCTTCATTGCACATGCCTGACTCTTGCCTTAGGAGGACCTAACGAGAAACCAGAAAGGCTAAACTTACCTCCTACCTTCCCAAAGAAATAGAGAGTTACCAGTCACTGAATCTGCATCACCTGAACATCCATCAGCCAGCTACCAGCCACACACGTAGTGCTGTGCTGAAGCCCAAGGTCTGTGGGCATCTGCACCTGAACAAAACAGCTAAGAGCCATAATGACAATGCCTCTGCTGCAAATGCTGAAATGCTTGGCAAATCTAGAAGCAACCGCTCTTTGGTCAAATCTAGAAAAGAATGCACTCCCCAGAGGATATTGGGACAAAGTGACACTGGAATTGTCCCATAGAGCTTTGTTTGCTCTATGCTGAAATTAGGCTGTATATAATGTTCTTGTAAAATACTCCATTGGTTGCCATTAGCTAAATGGCCCGTTCTAAAAGAGCCTTGCTGAACTGCAAAATCAATTAGGCAGTGATTTCGCATCCTGGATTTTTCTATGCCCCTCAAGATATCTCCCTGTTGGAATTTGACACATCCACAAGAACTGCAGCATAGCTGCTTTGCTCTGGTGGCCATTTCTTCAGCTTTCCTCAATCCTAGAAGCCAAGTGGAGTTTCCTGGGCTAGTTTGCTTGCAGTGCAAAAAATTTAAAACATGACAGTTTTCAATGAAAAAAAAGAAACAAACAAACAAACCCAAAACTTGGATAAAGTTAAACACAGGATTCAGAATCCCTTCCTTACACCAAACACACGGAAACATGGAAACAAGGCAGTCATCTTCCACCACAGCAATGGCAGACAACCTTATGCTCAGCACAAAGCAGGCTATGATTTCAGTTGGGTACCTCCCCCAGCATCCTCCTGCATCCCCTAGCAGCATCGCTGCTGTGCTGTACCATGCAGACATCCCTGCCCTGCACTGCTCCTCACCGTGATTAATGAGAACTCGGAGCCAGAGTGGAGAACTACAAATCTCTAATATAACAACAGGTCACCTAACAGGCAGTAGAAGCTTGTTGGGACAAGAAAAGAATGCCTGTCTGCATTAGATTGCTAACAACTAGCTTAATCCCACATTTTTCCAGGGAGTATTGTTTCAATTAAAGCTTTTTAGGAAGCTGTCAACCTCAGAAAAAAAAAAAAATCCCTTCAAAAAGGAAGTTGTAAATTAAAAGATAGCTGGAAGAATTAATGATGAAATGGGATTTCTTGATCCAGAAGTGCCACGGCTAGGTCTGGTTTCAGCGGGAACATTCACGTACCTAAAGAGAGCCATATGCTGCTGCAGTGTCCACTGCCGGGCTGCAAGGTAGCTCCCTCTCAGGGGTGGACACAGCCGTGCCAGCCTGAGAAGGATGGGTTTTCTGTTCATCAGCAGGAGACAGATCTGGAGGGGGTTTTTCACGTGGTGCATGGAGAGGAATTTCCAGAGGAATTGAAGTCTTTTCTCTGCTGGCTCTGGAGCTGGCGTTCAGGACTTCACCCAGCATTCAGATTGGAGATTGTTCTGCCTGGAGTGAGAGTTTAAAACCTTCAGAAGAAAAAGAAGGCCCATTCAGCCACGTCAGTTATTTAAAAAGCCCAGAGACAAGATGTGCTGAAGGAGTGAGGGGAGATTATGAAACTTAGAGGTGAGATTAGAGAATCCCTTTCTTCCACTTATGTTCAAGACCACACTGAGGTATTTCAGTTACTGGTTGGGAAATGGTTCCACAAATCATAGAGGAGGTGCTGGCAGTTCACTCGCTGGAGCACAATCTCTGCCAATGGCATCATTTGGATGCTTAAAGCCCTTGGCTCTAATTGTAGCATGGCCATGCTTGAATAAACAGTGCTAGGATTACAGTCATTGTGGAAAATGGGATGGATTATGTCCCAGTCTGCCTGAGAGGGGAAGCTAGATCTGGCTCGTCTGGGCGGAGGAGCTGGCACAGAACGCCTCTGACATCCTGACACCTCTCTGCAATGATTCCCCTCAAGATGAGAGGGCTGATTAGGTGCAAAGAGAGAGGCTAAAGCAGACGGAAAGATCTCTTATGCAAATGCTCCATGTAAATCTAACTGCATGCAGCCTGAGCTAATGGGCTCACAGCCACTGCGGCGGTCAGTTCTGCAGAGGGTGGGAAGTCAACGGCATCTGCTGGACTCCCAGAAGGGAGCAAGACCCCTGGGGACCAGGAATGGTTCCTACTCGTGCAAAGAAATCCAGCTCTGTCAAATCCCAGACTGGGAGTCTGGCTAGAGCAAACTCTGCTGCCAAGACATTAAATTTTCATACAACTTACCTCTCACCTTGTGGCATTCATCATCTTAAAGTGTTTAGTGAACCCCAGGGTAGGTGGTTAAATCCTGTAACAGCTCCTATGCCCAAGAAATTTGGGACTTGCTCCAGAAGAAACATAATCTGGGGAGATGAGTCCAAAGTCATGGTTGCAGAAGATGCTCCATCCAAGACTGCTATGCTCCTTCAAATGCTACTGTACTGCCTCTTGTTTCTCCCTGGTCCACCTCCTAAGGTGGACCTTTCAGCTTGATGCTGTTACAAATGCAGTTGTGACACGTACATTAGCTAATGAGATGCCAGACACATGGAAAACCCAATAGCAATGTTCTCTAGTTCCCTGTTAATTACCAGTGTTTGCTTAGCAAATAGTTGATAAAATGCCTGAGTGCACCAACTTTTCTGGAACCACTTTGTATTTCCCAGGTGTTCAGCTGGCAAAAGACTGGCAGACGCCTTCCTCTGATTTTTTCCTGTCTAACTGGCAGAAGTTTTGAAATGTTGATATGACATTCCCTGCAGTGGACTCTGCAGACTTCAGGTCAGACACCTCTGAGATGCAAAAAGTTGCTTTCCAAAATGATAGAGGCAAGGCAGTAACATGAATTTAATGTGGAAACAGCATTCTTCCACCCCCTGGCTAGACATGAAGTCAATGTGAAAAGCAGCATAGAGAGATGTCTGGTTATAACCCAAGGATCATCTGAGTTCACCTAGTACTAGACCAAGAATCTAGAGAGATCTAAGTTACCTCAAAGGTGACATTAACTTTTGACATATTAGGTAGGGCAAAAGAGCTGAACTTTTCCATTTAGGGCCCTGAAATTTTTTGTCTATGACAGTAGTTTGCACTCCATCTATCAGAGTATCCTTTAGCTGGCACTGAGTTGGAGGAGCTTCCTTGTAAGGGGAAATATTAATATTCAGCCAAGTGTTATTACTACTTCTGGTTTCTAGTTGCAATGTGGAACTCCAGTCAAATTTGTCAATTTTCAGTCTTATGATATAATTACACAAAACAAACTATTTGAGGAAGATGTTTTTGAGACTAATGCATGAGGCCGGGGTCCAGGAAACCTTGTGCTTAGAACAATGCCATATAAGCCATTTAGTATCTCTGGGGGCACTGATAAGTAGTATCTTAGTATCTCTGTTCTGGGACTGATACATTTCTTGGGCGATTCTTCTCTAATGCATAATGAAATAACGAGCACAAAGCAGCTTGAGGTAACCTGAATACAGAAACCTTTCCTGGTTCTACTCTACTATCTATCATGTTTAGAGAAATGCACGCTTCACCCAGAACCCTTGTATTTGCAACAGACCCCAGCATCATGTAATGCAGAAGCTATTTGCCTAAAAGGCTTAGACAAAATCTGGTAAAACCAGAAGTTGAGGAAGAAACGAAACAGACCCCACATCACTAGAAGATACCTGTAGCAGTTATTGTCTGCTAAATTCTGTCGCTGAGTGAGCTTTGAGACACCTATGAAGAGACAATCTGCTTCCCACCACTATGTCAGATTTACAGGCTTTTATACTGGACTGTCGCTGAAACGTCTAAAAGAAACCTATATTTACCCAGAACAATTATAAAAGGAATGATTTCTGATACCATGGATGTTGACCTTCTACTTTAATCATGAGGGCTGTCAGACTATATAATTTCCGTTGTCAGCTACAACCCATCAAGCAGTGACTTTAAATTCCATGAGCTGCTAAAAAGAAAAGGGTAATTCCTCTTACAGTGCTGACTTTGGTTTCTAAAAAATCCATGTATGTTGTTTTTATGTATAGGTCAACACTTCAATTTTCTGGATGAACATCAGTACTTCTGCACTGAATGAAGCTTTGACAGACTATTCAGCTATATGAAAGCAAAGCATTTCATTATTTCCTCTGGATCTTCCTAAATAAAAGTGGTTGAAGATCACCAGAATTCAACACACCGTTGTACTTCAGCGCAAGTGGTATTTTAGTGGCTGAACAGCTCAATTAGCCCTTACAAGCAATTACAAGCAAATGCTCTCACAAGGGTCAGTTTGTAAGCCCTCCTCTATAGTGAAAGATGAAAAGCTTTGTCAGCCCGTGCACATCTTGCTGAGTAAATCCTAGTTGGAAGTTCTGAGAGCAGAAAGGAAGGATGGAGAACCTGTTGTCCTAGATGGCTGAGCTACATTTTCTCAGAGGATACCAGTGGAGAAATCTTGGAAGTCTGAGGTGCAAATTGTCTCCCTTTAACCTGCCCAGAGAGACTACCACAGACTGGGAATACTGTCAAAATCCACTCTGAGTGGATTACCAAGATTTTGGCAGGCACACACTCAGCTCTTGCCTTGGCATATAAACCAGTTCGATTTCTTCTCTGGGCACATTAGCCCAGTTCCCTCATGGACATTGTAATTTACCTGAGATACAGTTCAGAGAATAAAGTTCCTATCAAATTTTGCCCATCATAGAATAATCACAAATTCAATCATTTAAACTCCCTAATAGCTATTTCTACGTGTTTTGTGAAAATAAAAGAAAGGAAAAACCAGAGTCAAGAACAGTTTTCTTAATCTGGAGTGATAGCAGGGAAAAATATAAAAGAGAATTTTAAAAATCAGTATCTGTCCTCTGTAGTTAGAGCCTGGGGAACAGATCTTCAGCAAGAATTCATAGCAATGAAAGATTTACAGACAAGTAGGTTAGGTTTACCTACAGATTTTTCTAGCCATGTTTCAGAACTAGCATCCAGTTGTCATTAGCCTACTCTGGAAAGTCATGACCTGCACATCTTTAAAAATATAATATAGAAAATTATTTCTAACAGTATAGCAGACATGGTAGAAATTTATATTGTCTAAATTTCCAGTAATAAACGAGATTTCATAACCAAGATTACAATTTATAACTGCAAAATTTCTCTTGGCTTCAAACAGAACAGAATTTGGATCTCTGAAGCATTAGTACAGCAAACTTAAAATTCCTGCAAATGAACATGTCTCTAGGATGAACACTTCTAAAGCTATCTGTTTTAGCCTCTGGTTCAAGAGAAAGCCACAGGTGAAAATCTTTCTGACTTTTAAAATACATTTACCTGAACCAATCTGTCATCTGTGCATCCTGCTTTATCTAACCAGTGTCTCTATTAGCACTCATCACCATGGTATCTGAACTTCTTCTGCTGGAGGTGTTATTCCAATTACGTTAGTGTAGTTGCTGACATGTAACTGAGAGCAAGATGTGAGCTTCTGTTAGGAAAATAATGCTCCAATTAGTTGCTCCCTCTTTGTCTAACAATGCAGAAAGTCACACTGTGAAGGATTATTTCCAAAGCTTGCTCTCTGTGGTAGTCTCTCCTCCTTTCTTTTTTATTGTTGCCACTGTGCTGTTGACACAGAAGTTTGGCAGTCTCCCATCCGAATCACATGTTGGAACTCAAGCTATTTATGATAGTCAATACAAATCAAATACTTCCAATGTACATTAGCCACTGCTCAGTTGAATTTCCTTGCTTCCTCTGTGCTGACCCAAATCTATGCAGGAGACAGAGAAAGCATTTTCCTTATGCATCCTGACTCTTAATTGAAATAGGAAAACTCCTGAGGAGAGCTGTAAATATACAGCAAGTCTGAAGAAACCACTGTTTTGTCATTATGTACAAATCTCTCTCAGCTTCTTTCACGGCAGTTCTCTGGGGTTTAGAATAGATTTCATGACTGACAAAATATTTCACCCAGTCATAGCATAAGCAAGAATTCTAAACAGCTTTGGGGACTGTTCCCGAACTAAATTTTGGTGCATTGACTCTCTATCTTAAAAATCAGATATCTTGCTTAAGGGTGGGATAATGAACACTTCACGATTTTCACTGTGGACCCTTCTACCCACCAGCAGTTGCAGTTTTTTGTCAAGCTTGAAAGTAAAGGCTGGAAACCACCTCATTCCACGTCAGCTCTTGCCTTCCAGAAATTAAACAAGTAGGTGACAGGACTAAAGAGCAATGCCTCAGCCATCTACAACCTGAATTTCTCCTGGATTTACATCCCATCTGCTGGTGGACATAAACTGCTGTCTTCCTCTTGCTCAAACAGCACACAAATGTTCCATGTGAGAAGTGGATCTCATCTGGAGAATGAGGCATTTTGAAAAGAACTTAACCATGAAAAAAAGCCTTAAAAGTGCTAAAGCTCTGTGTCAAGCAACCACCACCACTTAGCAATCTTGTCTATACAAAAGTAAAAAAGAAAGAAAAAAAAGTTGTTCAAATACTTGAAGGCATATGATACATCAGAGCTCCTCAAACCATGGACTTCACCCCCAGTTCAGCCCACAGAACATCTTGCCTGGACATTGCTAAGGCAAGACATAATATTCCTGTAAGAGATCCAGTATTTCTCAATTTTTATTTTTTTTTTTTTACCTTAGGTCGCTTCCAGCTGCAGGGCTCAGGGGTGGGGAAGTGTGCTGCACTTCTTAGACCTGGGAGAAGTGCCCTTTTGCTTGCTAAATGAATTTTCATAAGCTTCTCCAGCAGTCCTCAGAGTCATCAGTTCATTTTCTGTGGGGTCCTATGGTGAAATTAGCTCTTCCCTGAAAATGAATGCTCCATCTGGAGTTTGGAAGGGGCAAGGGGTGTGGGGGTGTGTTTAATAAAAAGCTTTTCCTTCTCTCAGCAGGTTAAAATGCCCTGCCAGAGCAAACTAGCACTTGATGCACATATATACACACACAGACACTGGTGACATACCTCTAGGACTGAGATCCAACTGAGAGACACCATTTGCACAGTTTTCCAGACTCTCAACAGAACAGCAAATAGAATCTGAAGTCAACAGGCTGAGTCCTACCTCCTGTGTGCTAACAGATGAGTTGTTTGGAGAGTATCAGGGAAGAGGGCAATCACACATCCTGCTGTGGCAGAGCTGATTTGCAATCCATCTCTGACCACCCCACATCCAGGCTCGCAGTGCCCTCTTTGAGACAGTGCCCATCAGTAGTCCTGTGTCATAAACCCTTATATAAGATGATAAAGAGGATCTTAGGAAAGGAAGAGTTATTTCTGCTAGCAGCATGAACTGTGCTTGCAAAGCCTCCAGCCTTAACTGCAACCATGGCCATGGGCCCACCTGGTCTGAGACCATCGCTCAGGAGGGGAGACAGCAAATACCACTGATGTTCCATGGCTGTTACAGTTACATCCCACTTAACTGCAGTTCCTCACTTAAACATGACTGCTTCTGTAGTAAAGGATCTACAGCAGAACCAATTCAGTTTAATGCACTATCTGAAAAAGAAACTGCTTTGAAGCTTTGTAGATCATCACAAGCAATAGAAAGGATTAACTGATGATTTTGTGAATGAGATGGATTAGGAGATGTGCTGGAGCACAGCTTACAACAGGCTGGTGCTTTAGAATCACCAATTTTTGCTTTTTTGTTTCCTTTCTTTCTTTTTCCTTTTGTTTGTTTGGGGGTTTTGGGGGTTTTTTTTGTGTTGGTTTTTTTTTAATAACCGAAGCAGACCAAACTCAGAACGTGTAAGGGCTAAATCCTAATTCTGGTTTTGTCAGAACCTGGCCTGATGAGCACAACACCAAGTTGATATTTTGCTGATGGTAACAGTATTAGTAATTAATACTCATATTGCGCATTAAGGGAAATAGAAATCCTCTTTCTACAGTGTGATCTAGCCCAGAACTTCACAGCATACAAAGCTCTCAAGATACTTTGCGGTTGAGACATTTTGTTTCACAAATAACACTTCTCTCTAATGCCTGTCAGAAAAGTAGAAATGTGAATAAACTGCCAAAATTTTTATACCACTGAGCTAATGGAGGAATTTCAGCTCTCTATGCTGCTGTCTCAAACCATGCTCTGGAGTATAAGCAGACATATTGAGTATTGACTTGCAGAACCATGTTAATATTGATGAAAAGTCGTTTACTTCTCCGAGCCTCATGAATAAATAGCATCTCTCTCAGGACCGTGAGGGTTTGCTGTCCAGACTGTGGTGGTTTTATATATATATATATATGTCAGTCAGAGTTCAGCTTACTAGAGGAAGGTCCTTGTTCTATTAAAAGAGTTACTACCTGAACAACTTTTAACATACAAAGGTCAAATATCTTTCTGAGCATAGGCATGATGAAGCTTCTTAGATAAATAATGAGCAAGAAAAAGCAACAAAGTCTTCTAAAAAGAATCTATGAAGCCAAAGTGAAGGATCAAGGGTTTTCCTGATCAGAATCTTTTTCAAGAGCCTTCTTTTTGGTTAAAAATAAGTGCGAGTGACCTTGAAACCCTTCTTAAGAAAGTCTCTCCTTTGAGAAGTCTTTTTCAAATGCGTAAGTGCTGAAGCTTTCGTGTTCTGTAGTAACACCCCCACCACCACCTCCGCTCCCCAAATGTAATTAAATTCAGATTAAAAATTTAAGCAGCTGAAAAGCAAAATCATATATTTGGGGTTATTTCTACAATTCCTTTGGCAGAACTGAACATGTGGGATGATTTAGTGTTTAAACTACTAAGATTTAACTTTGTCCCGAAAAAGGGAGAAGTATGTATCCAATGGGCATTACCTGCAAAGGTTTCAGTGTCACCAGAGATACGTGAATGGAAGTGGAACAGGTACACTGTCACTTCTAAACATGCTTATCCTTTCAATTAGTTCAGCCTGAGAGAGTCTGTCAGGGTGAAACGTGCTGGTGTCTCTCCTTGGACTGTTACCTGCCTTGTCCTATGTCTAGTCCTGCCATTGAGACAAGAAGTTCAAGCTGGTAAGCAGAAAAGGTTAATCAATGGCCACCATGATTTGTGCCTTATTTTACTCTGAGGTCTTGAGAGCAACTTCAGACAGGTGAGTTGCCCTCTGGCACTGCAGGAAAAGGTGATAACTACCTGGAAATCGCTAAAAAGAGCCCCAACCCCCAAATTCCTCTTTAGCAAGAGGTATGAAGAGAGGGAAAGTTAGCTATGCCTGACTTCTCCTTACATCATTTATCTGGGTCACACTTTATTTTTCCATTTCCTTGTGCAGACTTTGCAGTTACCTTCATGTCTTGTTTCACAGGGAGAAATGGTGAGCTCCTGTTTCCCCTGGGCTGTGTAGCTCACATTGCAACCGAAGGAGCAGTGATCCCAGCACAGCAGACCAGCATTTCCCATTAATGAACAGGAGACTCCAGGCCCTGAATTTTGCTTTATTTTATGTCTAATGACACACTACAGAAAGCAGACTTTGATGGAACCTGTCACCATACCCTTTGTAGGTTTTTTTGGGTTTTGTTTGGGTTTTTTTGGGGAGCCAAGGAGATAAGAAACTTTTCTTTGGGTTAAGTTGTGGGTGTTTTTCTGACAGCTCCTGTGTCTTGTACACTTGTACCATACTTAATGTAGATAGAAGTACAAATATTTTGCATAATTACATGGATGTTAACATTCATAGTGCCTGTGGCATTAGTTCTAATTTAGTAAAGTGAATCAGTTCCTTTCCCTAACAATTCATCGGTGCTGCACCAAACAGAAAGGCAGGCTGCATCGCGCTTGGCTGTTACCACACTTGAACATTAGCAATTCTAATTGCAAAACTCCTTTAAGTGTTAGTCTACTGAAAAAAAAAAAATCAGCTTTTTCAAAATACAGATGTTTTTCCTCAAATCTCAGCTTTGCCATAATACAGGCAGAAACTACAATAGCAGAATCAAGTTCTAACGGGTGAAGGTGTAAGAGCTGCCATGGTTTTCTCTCCTCAACATCACCCTGTATCACTGGTCTGTTTTAACTGGTCACAGGTGGTATGTGCTGTTAATCTGGACACCATTAGCACAGCCAGGACATGCTAGCAGAGCAGAAACTGCCTTACAGAGTTTTCACCTCAAGAATGACATGAGGCAGCAGAGCAAATTCCTAGAATATAGTGGGAAAATGCCTAGAAAGCAGTGGATTAAATACTTGAAAGCAGTAGGAAAATGCCTAGGAAGGAGCAGGGAAGTTCCTAGAAAGCACAGGGCAATTCCCTCAAAGCACTACCCAATTTTCTAGAGAGAAAGTTATGAAGTCCTTGAACACAGAAGCAAAGTCCTAAAAAGCATTGGGGAAATTTTTAGAGGATTTGCTGTGAATTCCTAGAAAACTACGGGTAAATGCCTGGAAAGTACTCAGTAAATTCATAGAATATGGTGGGAAAGTTTCAAGAAGTCACTGGTAAAATACCTAGATAAGAAGAGCAACAGGAAAATTCCTAGGAGAGAGCAAAAAAAATTCTAGAAAGCATGGGTAGAAGTCACAAAAAGCAACAGAAACTTTTCTAGAAAACACATGTTGAAAGGCTGTGAGAAAATTGCATATAAAGTCACCAACAAAATTCCAACAAGCAGCTGAAAAAGTTAACAAGCAGGAAATTGCCTGGAAAGCATGAGGAAACTTCCCAGACAAATTCTAGCCCAAGGAATTGCTAAAAAGCACCATGTGAATTCCTAGGAGGACTCTAGATTGAGGAATTCCTGTAAAACCAATGAAATTGCTTCAAACCTTCTAACACAAGGATTCCTGGAAAGCAGCTGCTATATTCTTAGAGAGCCATAGGGATTTCCTAGGAAGGCTTTGGATTCCTGGAAATCTGGGGGAAATTCCTAGAAAAGATCCAGTTTATGGCATTGCTGGAAACCCCTGAGAAGGTCTAGATTGGGATGTTCCTCAAAAGCCATGGTCCTTTTTACTTGGAGCTGTTTTTAGGCACAGCACAACCTTCCTCTCCCAGTTCGTTACAGCCACCCAACCACTCCAGCTGGGAAGCAGCTGCAGCAGAGCTTGTGGTTCCCTGTGGCGCAACAACTCTTTGCTGCATAAGGATGGTCATCCTGGAGGAGTGAAGAGTAGCTGCAGCAGGCCCAGGTGGTATCTGTTAAATAATTGTAAATTTTCTACTGAAAAACACAGGGTGGGACAATGAAATCCTTATAAACAGCCATTTGGGGAAGGAGAGTGCAGAGCTGTCTGAGAGGCTTTTGTTGCTGCTTATATTAAATTAATTCAAGAAGCCCTTACAGCAGCTCAAGCAGAAGAGAAAAGACCCACTCATCAGAACTTATCCTTTATGGAGAGCTGGTCTTATTCCTAATGAGGTTTCACTGTGTCGTGCAGCTAAACAAATTCCAAAAAAGTCTTGGCAGAGAAGAAACTCAGCGTGAGCATGAGCTCCCACAGCAGGGTGCCGATTAGCTGCATGACCTGATTATGCCAATAATTAAAAAGGCAACATTGGGCACAGCCAGGCATCCTGGGAGTCAGACAGGTTACTGCTGTGGGTGCAGAAAATGTTAATCTCATCCCTCTCTTATTCTGCTTCTCTGTGTTTGTGTCTCTGTTCTTTCCTTATTTTTTTTTCTTAATTTTTCAAAGGAAGCCAAAAAATTGGGGCGAACTGCAGGCATCAGGCATCACAGAGTGCTAAGGTGGTAAGGGTGGCTTTATGGCACCAGTGTGCCTGAAATCCCAGAGGACTAACTTGAGCAATTTAGAACAATCTTCAAGCCACCTCTATGGGTCATCTGGGACCTGTCAGGGAACAACACCGTCTGGTGACACAAGCTTTGCCTTCAAATTGCCTTCTGTCACACCTGGCCATTACAATCAACTCCTTAACCTTGATGATTTCTCAGATCCTATCAGAACATCCAAGGTGCTGATGAAATAAATGTTAGACACTGCACAAAAAGCCCAAAGATTTCTGTTTGTCAGAACCCGAGCAAGTTTGATGCCTGCTACAGCGATGGGGATGGAAGGAAGGAGGTCCTGATTCCATCAAGCCAACAAGGCAGTACCTGCCCCGCTGCCACCACCCTACCACCCTACCACCCTTTCTCTAGCTCAAGTGTTGCACATTGCTTTGATTTTATGCTTCCCATGTGATACCCTGTGGCTAGCTGTTTGGTTTATGCAGGGGGGAATTGTGTCTATATTCACATATAAATTGAAAACGTATTAAAGCTGTCAGTTATCCTGGTATATGTACATATTTTATATCTGCTTCATATTCAGCTCTTTCACAGCCACAATATTTTGTGTTCTTTATATGAAAATTAATAAAAAAATTGGATCATCATGAAAGACTTCATTTCCTTAAGCTAGCAGTGGCAAGAAAAAATTCCATCTGCTTTATGTCACCTCCGTTTCAATCAGTTGAAAGTAAATTTCCATCAACTCAATCCATATACTTTTCCTCTCTGTTTACTGTTCCCGTACTGCATGGAATCAAGCTAAACTGCAGGAAGATTTTTATGGGCTTTTTAGATTAGTGCACGTGAGGTTGCACTTGGGCAAGAAATACACCTCACTTGTACCCTCCTGTTATCTGCCCTGGGTAGCCATTGAATGTCATTTCACATGCCTTATTTCCCATTTGGATTTATGTAGCTTCTATTTACAGCCTTTGAAATTTACTTATACTCTTCCCTTCAGATTAAAACAACATGCTGTTACTTACAGGCTGTGACTGGGTCACCTCTTAACCTTCCCTTGCATAATACCCCTAAATATCTTAGCTTCTTCAGCACAGCACAATTATGTCTTCAAGCTTTGTTCTTCTTTTATAATGTACCGTGATTTAATGGACAGTTTGGGGCAGGTAGAACCAGCCTGAACACTCCTTTCCCCTGCTGACTCATTTGGGATCAGGGGAAGAGGTCCCACCACTTCCCTCCTCTTGCCTGAACTCTACCTGACAATTGCATTTGTTACACTAACTGCTAACTCCCTCCCTCCCACCACCTCATCACAGCTCACAGGGGAAAGCAAAGCTTCATCTGGATTTTAAGAAACCCAAGAAATCTGGCTGCCCAGATTCTGTCAGGGAAATCGAACCTCAACCATCCTATAGACATCAGCCATGTGATGGGCCCTGGGAATTTTCTGTATCACACCTGCAGCACATCAGCTGGGAGGAGAGGACTAGTCACCACGGTGTTGAGGGCTAATTCTCATTATGTTCTTAGGGAAGTTAGGACAAACCTTCTGGCATGGACCTGCTGGGGGACTGGCGCTGTGGAGAGCTGCTCCTCCAAGGCATGGTGCAAAGGGTGAACATTAAATCTGAAAGGGTCCCCAGCACAGATCCCTGAGTGCCAGACTGCAGCTGCTCAGTGTCAGCTGCAAGGCCAGTTGTGAAGTCCCAAGCCAGCCGAGCACACACTGTGTTTGTGCAAACACTGTGGAATTCACTCTCTTTTTCCACTTGAAGTGCACTTTTTTTTGCCAAAAAGACTTTTCTGATTCCGCTCCATGCCTCTCCCCCATAGCCATTACATACAAGTTATTTGCTCTCAGTAATTGAGAAGGGATGGGCAGGGCAAGCAAGTCACTCACATTTTGTTCAAAATCCTTTTTGTGCCCTTCTGGTTTAGTTAAATTTGGTCAGGCTTTTCTGCTGCCCTTTGGACCATAGCAAATAACTCATCACTTCAGATTTGGGACGGTTAAACGGAAAGGAACAGTAGTGCCACCTGCAGCAGAAAGACTAAAATGTAGATCTCCTCCAGCCTCAGGAATCTGGATCTGCAGGTTCAGTACTGAGCAGAAATTTTCAATTGGTCCATATATAGATCTGACTTTCAGGGAGACCATCTGATGCAAAGGTAGTAAGCTTTTTAAAAGTGAGGGTCGCTGCATTGCTATTTTCCTAAAACACTGGCTGAAGGAAGGCAGACTACAGTGCTTGCAGCAAATTCAAAGCGAGTTCCAGCCAGACGTGGGCATAGTAGTTTTGGACCACGCCAGCCCAGACCAGCAGCGGCTTTGCTGGTGCCCAGCTGTGCTTGGACAGGCAGCACACTGCAGCCAGCCTGGCCCTGGCAGCAAGCAGAGTCCCAGGGGCTTCAATCCCTGTAGCTGGATCATCTCTCCTTCCAGCAACTGTGAGGAAATGGTGGGCTCTCAGTGATACTGCAAAAACCATCAGTCCTGAATAATTTCACAGTGGAGTGAAAATGAGCGTGACAATGAGCAAACCTTCCCACAGCACTTTCCATTGGCAGCCCCCTGCTCACTGATCACATTTTTTTTTCCAGATTGTCCCCTTGGGTCTCAGGGGGCTTTTTGTCCATCAAGCTTTACTCTTTGCCCAACCAGATAAAGGCTAAGATTAAGACCCAACACTGTTCCTCCCATCCTGGCCTGTAGGACTGTAACCTCTGCCCAGGCTTTCAGAAGAAAAAGCAGTGATTGCACTTAGAGCTGCTACTGCCCTGAATCTCTGTTTAATATCCATTTGCTAATGTTAATCTTTCTAATTTAGTGAAAATAGACTTACACAGTAACACCTTAGTTCTATTTTCAATCAATCAGCAGGTAATTAATGGACAATCACCATTATCCTCTGTAGACATAGGTCACACAGAAGAATAAGCACAGCATAACCACGCTGAGAAAAAATACCAGCCTGATCAAGTTTTACATGCCCAGAAATATGGCCTTTCCCCCTCTTTTTTTCTGAAGTATAACAATGCAGAGCACTTCTAAGGTGCCCAACATGTCCCAGCCAGCCCATCTCTTGCTGACTTTGCAATAAGACATGGACACAGAGACAAACCACATGTGCTGTTACACCAGCTTTCCACAAGCAAGCACTGAAAGAGTTGATGGGGTTCACCCCAGGTCCAGCAACTGATCACAAACCTCCCACAGCAGTCCTCAGTGACAGCTTTCCACTAGCACTGAGGCCACAGCCAACTGATCTCTAAGGGCACAAGTCATTTACAGGCCAGCCAAAATACCACTGCACCATTTGGGAAAGACTGGGCAGCTCTCACAGAGCATCTCCATAGAGCAAAAATCTCTGGGGATGTGGCATGGAGCGGTGTGCAGAGCAATATCATTTGGGAGGAAGACGCTCTGATCAAATCACACAGGCAGAATCTATGCACAGAAGGAGTATGCTAATTAACTGCTCAAAAAAGCAACAGTAAGTTTCTGTAAAACATCTTCTATCAGAAAAAAATCCCATTTCATCAAAGTTCAGACCTTCTGTGGACGTTTGCTCGCTAATGATTTTTCATTAAAGAAAAACACAGGCCATCCCATAAACATCTTGGTAACATCTGTCTTCTATTCTGAAAATGTCAAGATGGAGCACTTCAATTGCTTTCAGCAGCACTGTGGTATGGCTTTTCATTCCAGTATTTATTTTGCATTATGGAAAAGATCAAATGTTTCAACTGACCAGCCAAAAAAATAGAATCCAAAAATATAGCTTTGTGGGCCATGAACTTTGCTCTTTACAGCTCATTTTGCAACAGGAATAAGTATTCTACAAACACATAATTTCCCAGGTTTGACAATCCCACCTTAGCCCATGCTACTGTTAGTAGCAGGGGAGCAAAACCGTCTTACTGAAAGCCAGGATCACTACACGAGAGAGGACGCAAATCTTGTCCAACTACCAGGATCACAGAAGAAGAGCCAAATAGACCTAAGACTTTAAAAACACATTCTAACCAATAATGCAATGCTTGCTTCCCCTTATCTGGGACACCAGGTCAGAAACAGGGAATCCAAGAGGACAGCAAGTCTGTTTTTAATGTTATTGCAGAATCTAATACACCAGCATTTGATGGGTGACAGTATAACCTACTGTCAAACGGCTCCTTCAGCTTATTCCAATGAGCTTGCCCTTAGAAAGCTTTCCATGATAGCCAACAAAAAAAAAATACTAGCAAATTAAGCTATATTTTTCTTTCCTTTCCTTTCCTGAAAGGATCAAAAGAACCCATCCAGATTATAACCCTTCTTTATGTACTGGAGGACTCAAGGTATACAGCTGGGTCCCAAAGACGACCCTTTAAGTCTTTAACATGCCTTTCAAGCATGTGTATGGATTTAAATGTGCTTTCCCCAGAAGCAATTCAAACAGAAAATTGCCTTGCCTACTTCACACAGATGCAGAAAGGAAGACAGCAAGAAAAAAATAAGAAATATACCTAAAGTGTTGCAAAAAAGTAAATACGAGTATGCCAATGGAATGAAAAACCAGCACCAAAGTCATTGCAGATTAGTGGAGCATATCTGCAAAGCTGATTTTTCTCTGAAAACTTGTAAGCAATTTTATGAGCACCAGCTAGGCTGGAGCAGGCGCGGCAATCCTGTCCACACTGGCTCCTGCCAGTCATGAGGTATTCGGTGGGAGGAGGATGAAGGCTGGTGGCTACTGCAGTGGGTGCTTTAATGGATCTTTTCATCTTTCTTGCTCTTGAATCTTAGCATACAGATACTGCGATGGGAGGCTGTGAGGGACCCACGTCCTTCTGCCACAGAACCAGAAATCTGGCATAAAAGACAGCACAAGAGAGATGGAAGTGTTCAAGACCAGGCTGGATGGGGCTTTGAGCAACCTGGTCTAGTGGGAGGTGTCCCTGCCCATGGCAGGGGGGTTGGAACTCGATGATCTTTAAGGTTCCCTTCCAACTCTAACCATTCTATGATGTGCTCTTGTGTTTGCGGACAGCATTGTGAATGGTTAGCTCTTAGCCGATGAGCAAGTAGACATATTCCCAAATCCTGTAAAGGCTGGGTATAATCATCTGCATTGGCTCCTCCAAGTCTAATTTGACCACCCTGACTTCTCACTGAGCAGTACTTTACTCCAGCATCAATGACTCAGTTAAAGCTGCAAAACAAACAGGATCTGGCCCTAGCCAGGGACAAGCCAAAAAGGAAGAGAAGCATCAGAGTGTCCTCCCAGCAAGAATTAAATCTCTCTCCTTCACCTCTTCTCAAGTTTAATTGTCTTGAAGGGATGAAAAGGAAGAAACACTGGGATGGGTCTGGCAGCCTTCTGTTGGAGCCTATTCCCTCTCCTGATCTCACTGAGTGTAAGTTGCTGGACGACCAATATTATTTGTGTACATGCTGGAGCTCTGGCTTGGCATATGGTGCCCTGTGCTCTGCACTTCAGCAGCCTGAAGCTGATTGCAGCCTTGAGCCCTGGGTGGCTGCTTTCCGAACTCATTAAAGAGGGTTCCTGGGCCCAAGCGTGCTTGTGAATTATTCAAGAAAATAGGTGGGCTCCAGAGCAAGCAAAGAGAGGCATAAATAAGTGACCTTGAGCAGAGGCACTCTGTCATCTGGGAGAGGTCACTGCAGGCTCTGTGTCCCTTATACATGGATATTAAAGAGATTAAAAAGGAATATATAATGCCTTTCCCAGTCCCCTTCACTTCTTACGTTGACAATTTTCCTCCCAGCACGGTACACTGCAGAAAACAGGAGCTTTCCATTTGCTGACTGCAGCAACAATAAACAAAACCTTAGTCAAGAGTACAAAGCAGGAAGTTTTATATTTGCAATCCATAAGGGACTGGTTTCTTACTTCTAAAATATAGCCTTTAATTAGTACTAATCTAGTTACTTCCCTAGAATTAAGATGTAAGTTAGCTATAAATCTTTCAAATGCTCCGGAAAAAAACCCGATGATACTGCTTTTTCTATGTAAGCCATCGTTCTCAACCGACTCATTATAAGGCGGATGTAATCTGAGAATTCAACACTACTCTTCTGAGAGATGGTCAAGCATGCATTTATCTTTTGTTATAAAAGACCATGGAAAAGTAGGTGAAACAGATGCTCTTATACAGACTTTGGCACCAGAAATCAGTTAGCCCATCTCTCTGACTTTGGGGTTATTCTGTGCTGCTTTCAGAGTCTTTGTTTTGACCAAAGTCATGAGACAGACCAGTGGCAGAGCCAGAAATATCAGCAGAATAACTCCCTGATTGTGCCTCTCTTTCTTCTTGTTATGCATACATTTTTCTAGGACTCCTTTACCTTTCATAGTGGTGAAGTGCCACCCTCTGCACAGATGAAATAATTGCAACCCCAGAGCTCATGGTTGAATACCTCATAATATCTACCTAAAGAGACTTAAACCAAGTAAAATGTATTGGTGGCTATTCTTCTGAACGCAAGAGAGCTGGTTCCCAAATTTTCGGTCACATTGAAGTGGAGAATCAAATTAATCAGGAGTTGGATGAAGTGGAAGGTTCTTGATCAGAAAATTTCTTGTAAAGATCCCACATGAATTATGCCTGAAGAAACAGTTACACTTGGCTTACCCAAACAAAAGTGTTTGTCTGCCTAGTGTTTTCCACTTCCATAGCAGGCTGTTTGAAACGTAGCAAAAGAGTGTCACCTAACGGCCAAACATTTTCAAGAAGCTGCCCTGTCCCTCCTTTTCTCCCTTGTCATCATTCCTAGGATTCCCACATTACCCCCTACCCTGTTCTGCATGATACAAACCAAAAGTCACTGCCTTTCCTTTCACAGATTCTTTTTCTTCTTCCCTGGCAGAGACAGTGCCTATATGTCTGAAATCAAAGCGACCACTATCGACTCTGTCCAGCGTGTGACATGGTCTAAACGTATGTGTAACACACAGCTTTCCTCTGACCCAGCCCACGTGGCATTGCCAGTGTGTGTTGCTACAGGTCACCTCTGGGAGAGCAGAGACAAAGACTAAATCCTCCAAGAAAGATGGTCTACAGCCTGTGTCTGGCTGTTATGGTATAATGCTTATGGCACAAGCAAGACCCTCCCGTGATCACTCAGTAAATTGATCTCCCCTCCTCATGAGTACTCTCCTTTAATGCATTACTGGCTCTTGTTGCATTAGTCTTCTGAATTGTATAAGCCAACACAGCCTTCTTGTCCTCATAACTGTCAAGCAAGGTGTGACAACAGCCAGATACTTCAAAGAAAGGTATAAAACCTTCTCAATAGTCAGTCTCTGGATAACCCAGTTCCAGGGAGGTTTGCTCATAACATCCCATAACTAGAAGTGCTTTCTGCCCAGAAAGGCAAGACTTCATCTCTTCAGCACAGAAGAAAAGGAAAGGCAGAGCCAAACCTAACTCCACTATCCCAGCAATGTGCGCTGAATCGCTGGCTCTGCAATTGCAAAGTGAGATCTGAGGGGGTTTTGTCACCGAATATTCCTATAAACTGAACTGAAAGGGCAATGAAGCTATGCTGCGACACAACCCTAATAACGTGTTCTCGTTTTCTTGGTGCAGGTTTTGCTGCAGGTAGTTTTTGCAGCAATCTAAATATTAAATGCTTTGGCAGCTCATTCCCAGGAGAAGGTCAGTTCCAGAGGGGAATGGAGACACCAAATTCATCCTATCAATGTTTTATAAGAAATGAAAAATTTGCAAATTTAAGTCCCATACATAGCTTCCAAAACTACAATGCCTTCATTGTTCTGTGTCCACAAACTATATTGCAGGAAGTGTTTTTAGACAGAAAGCAGGGGGTTTTTGCCCTTGCTTGGAGGTCACTAAAATCATGAATTCACCCAGCTCTATTAGCATAATTCAACAATCCTTCAAATCTCCTATGATTTAAGGGCTAAATTATGCTATCTTTATTCAACAGGACCCAGCTCTGTGACCAACTTCATATTAACCTAGCCTCTGGTACTATTGTTTTGGACAAGCAACTGCATATAGGTTGGAAAAATTGGGCAGAGGTTATCTTTTCATTTATGCTCATTTGCAGACCTACAGAATAATAGAATGATCATTAGCAACACAGTTAACACCAGCAGGAAGAGAGGGAAGAAAGACAGAACAGCAGGAAGGCAAAGAGGCCAAGAAGGGTCTATGAGACACCTCTTTGGATGCCTACTTGCCTGTCTTTTTGCAATAACATGCTTCCTCACCATTTCCACACTCGCCAGGTGCTACATCTCAAGAATTTTCTATTTTAAATCACTTAGTCCTGTTTTCCAGCATATTTATAATCTCATTAATAGTAAATGCCTTTATTAAATATGACATGCAGCACTAAACTGTTCAAATGGGGTTTCAGAGGCACGGACAGGTTCCTTACTTCCCTCCTCCAATCTTGTAGCATCCATATTCAAATCATTCTTGTAATTCATGTAATTGGCTGGTCTCACTCTTTAATTAACTGTATTTGTATGGAATCTCAATTTGCTTATAAGAAAGTAATTTTAAATGCAGTTTAATACTCACCTGCCTTTTCATGAAGGAGATGGATGAAACAGCACCTGATTAATTTTATCCACTAGTTCTCTGTTAATTTCAATCATGAAGAGGAGGGAGAGGATACGTATTTAAATGCCCAATCTCGCCTCGCCGTTCATCTATTTTGGGTTTCCAGAAAGTGGGCCAAGAACATAAATATTTTCTTTTTTTGTGATCTCTGACCTGGACCCTGCTGGCCTGCTCTGACCCTTGTCAGGAAAGCCTGCCTTGCAGTAAGAGACCAAAGAGCTTCCATTTATTTGATTTCACCAAGAGCAGGTTAAGAGGTCACTAAAGTATCCACATGATTTTCTATTACGAAAGACCTCTTTAATCTAGCAGACAAGAGTAGGATAAGACCCAATGGCTAGAAGCTGAAACTGGATCAATCCAAGATAAGTATGAGAATCATTTTCCAATTTTTTTTTTTTTTCCAAACAAAAGAGAGTAATTAACCACGGGAACAGCTTCCATTAGCACCTGATAGATTTTCTATCATAGGAAGTATTTGAATTAAAGACTGGGGACATACCCAGCTGAACCACAGAGGAGCAAACAGAAGGAGGAAGGCGAGTTTTATTCCCAACTGAGCCACTGGCGAGACAAACCCAGGATGTTGGTTCAATCCTGGTGCCAATGGCTTTTTTAAAAGCATGTTAAAAAATTGAACTGGCTGAAAAAGAGAAGCACAAAACTATTTAAGGTTTAGAAAAGTAAGAGCGTATGGAACATTTTAAATGTCAACTTTGTTTATCAACAGAAGTCAAAGCCAGTCAGTAGTGGAAGTTAGGGTTTTCACAGGAATGAAATATTGGTGCTGGGTGGAGAAAGACATGGTAAGAAACTACCATGGATGCCATCAAACCAGAAATGAAACAAGGGAAGGTCTCAGACTGATCCTGGTGCAGCTCCTCCACCCTGATCAGTATCTCCAAAGCACAATTGACTGCATCACTGGAAGATGGTTTAGTCAAACTCCCTCTCTTCTCGCAGGAGAACTGAGTCAAAGCTCATTTCATCACAGCAGGGACAGACATACACCATATACCACCCACAGTTCAGGAAATAAGAATGGCACTTGCTTGAAGGTCAGCCCTGGTGCACCAACACCTGCATTACTCTCTGGCAGTCTGGGCCTTCTCAGATGAATGGAAGCCAAAGTGGAAATAGGGCTGGCAGAAATTGTCCCTCTGGACAATGGGACCTCATTTCCATTCTGGTTAGGAATACTACATCGCTGAGGCCCATGTGCTTGATAAAGTAGAAAATAAAAAAAAAAAAAATATTGAGGGATTTTAGATTTGAGTGGACTATCTACAAGGCCTCTGCGTTCACATTATTGGTCACAAGGACCCCATAGAGGTATTTCTGAGCAACACTTATTTCCAGCAGCCCAGCCTCTCCTAAACCCTGCTGTGATTTGACCTGGTCTAGAGGCAGTCATCTGGGCCCATGGCAGGGTGCTTGGAACAAGATGACCTTTAAGGCCCCTTCCAGCCTAAACCATTCTATGATTCTATGCCTCTCCAACAACTATCCAGTGGTGGGATGGAGCAGTTGTTTACTGACGTCCTGGAGTTAAGCTTTTGCCACGTTCTCAAAACTTGTGAAACAGGGCATACTGGCCAAGCAAGAAAAGAGTTACACAGCACAGTCCAGCTGTCTTCTGATTATTGTGAATCCTGAGGAAGTGAGAGGAATAGCTGCAATTTAGGGAACTCAGAGGATTTTCTAATTGATGGAGAGTGATGCTAGAAGTAATGCCATTGTTGCTCAGACAGCCCAGCAAAGTAAAATGATGAGAAGTCCCAAGTGGAGACTGTTACACTACATCTGCCGTGGATTTCAGGAAGGGCCAGTCAGATGAGAGACACCCTGAAGGGATGCAGCTGAGACCAAAACGAGCCTGCTGAGAGGGGTCATCATGCTGCAGTGCTTTGAGCATGGGAGATGATACAGCCCAGCTGTTACCAGTAGATTTGAAACTAAACAGAAGTGTTCTGCAGTCCCTTGCACTACTCTTATTCCACGCCTGAGAACATCAAAGAAAGGTTTCATAACCGCTGGGGCTGATGCATGTTGTCCAACATTTTAAAATATTAAAAGCCCAACATAAGCAATGAGAGGCAGCAAGTGGGTTATGCCCAGAGAGACATGGAGCAGTCCCTCTTCAGGGGGACCAGTGGCTGAGAAAGACAAGGGCTGAGCAAGCAGACAGCTGGAGGCCAGGTCACTCCGCTGCATCTCCAGTAGCAATGCCAGCTCACGTCTACACTCAGCCCGAGCACTCAGCTTGCTGTTTGCTGCAACGACTTGCTCACCACTAGAAAGCAAGAACCACTTACAGGTTTCTTCTCATATTCTTAGAGACAAGTATCCGGAATTTGGTGGGCTTTGGGAAGAGAAAAGGATTTCTGTTCCCATTAAAATAATACCAAAGGACTGGCAAATCAGATGCCACCATCCCTTTCTTCAAAGGAGGGGAGTCCTGACTTTAAATGTTTAATAAAAATATATATAGAGAGAAAACAGGCAGAAGTTTGCTGCTATTATAATGGGTCTGCATGGTACTCAGTCTGGGTAGATTATTTTCTTGTAAAGCTCCCTAAATATCCTTGGTGCTTCAGTCCGGTGGTTGAATGGAAGCCTAGGTGTACGCAACAGCAGAGGAGAGCTCTCAGCTCTCTGTTTTAATATTTTAAATTCCTGTGGGATGACACCATAAATGGTGTTTGTATCACTTGGAAAGTCAGAGGAGACAAAACCAATTCCTGATAACATTTTGCAGGTAATAAAATGTAAAGAAGAGAGAAGACACAGAAGAGTTAACCTCAGATTCAGGCAGAATATGACCAGCAGAATGTTGGTATTAAGGAAAAAAATTAAGGTACCATCATTAAATAAACAGAGAGGGGTCAACCATGCTAACAGGTGCCACGAAATAGTAGAGAGCCAGCTAAATAACGTATTGCAATATCAGACACACACTGATGACCCAGTGCTGCAACATGAAATGGAAATGAATCAATACAAAGTAATAAGAGAGAATAATATGTGGATTAGTGAGGACAGAGATGGATTTTTGATCCAGGATTTTCCCCAAAGGAGGGCTATGTGCTTTAAGATCTATAAATCTTTAATCAGTTCATCAAGTAGCTCACTTATTCCTGTGTGCATACACTCTGGGCTGGATGAAAGTCCCTTCAGCATTGGGAATTTAGTCATAGAAGTTGCTGGGGTTGAGTAAAGGTGCTTGGCTACTGAAGTGGGTGCAGACCCCTAGAAGAGGGACATTGCAGAGGGATTAGTAGTGGCCTTGGAAACGATCCATCCAAAGCTGAACCATCCAGAGGGATGATCCACCTGCAATCTCCTTAACAGGCAAAAGGGGCACAGGATCTATGTGGGTATAAGCTGCTTGGTAAGACATTCACAGAGAGGGAAAAGGACTTTATTCCTGATCCAAAAGCTTATATACTCAGTTGAATAGGTATTGAATGGCAAATGCAAAGCAATGGTGGGGTGGGGTCCAGGGCCTAGGTCTCCCTTTGACTGGACCCTGCCCCTTTCTGACAGTACCTTCTCTCTGCCACCAGTGGGACCCAAATCTTTTTCTATTTTTCCTTTTTTTCTTCTCCCCATGCCCCCCCAGTATCCTAGCTCTGGATAATGGGGGAAAGTGTTCCTACTCCACAGCAGCCACAGGCTTGGCCACTGTCTTGGGAGAAGTGGATTTAGAATCCCTCAGGAAAAGGGTGGAAATAAATTCCTGATTTCCAATAAGTAAGCATATGCTGTGACTCAAAGATTTCTTTATAAAGAAGAGATTTTGCCCTCAGCACCTCTCCTTCCTCTGGTCGTGTTTTAAAAGAAAGCAGCAGCAATTAGATTTTATAGGAACTTGGTATTGAGACACAGGGTCACCCTGGGAGCAAGTCTCAGGCTGAGTCCCTTAGAGGTGACATCCAGCTGAGTGCCTCATTTCTGGATCCCACAGGGGTTCAGAGATGGTACAGCAAGAGGAAAGCAGCTGAGCCTGTTAAGACTGTGGATTTTATTAACCCATGAGTAGAAGCATTGAGAAGTAAAACTTTCTGGTGGTTGGGGGGATTTAATGTGGGAAAACAACACTGTCAGATTTTGGTATCAGATGGCACCTTGGGTGAGGAGGCAGCACAGAAAATTTTCGATCTCAGTTCAAGCTTGCTTTAACCCCCTTGTACATCGGATGAGGGTCTAACCCCCTTGTACATCGGATGAGGGTCTTTCAGAAAAGCTTGCTGGAGTCTGGAACAGATTTTGTTGAAAATGGCATGGATTTTACCAGGTCAATACAATTTATAGTAAAAACAGGAGATGTTTAAATTTAGTTCTACATAAATAGCCTCAGCAGGAAAGTAGCGGAGCCTGCTAAAGAGAAGTAATCAATTTTTAATGCATCTCCATCAGAAAAACGTAACATCAGCCAAGAAGATCTCAAATCCTTCTTGCAGAGGGTAGAAAAGAGAACCCATTGCACAGATCAGCATACATATGGGCAGACCTTTTCTAAAAGGATCCATATCAGCCTCTCCTGAAGTGAGGTTCACATTCTGTACCAATTTTATACACAGTTAAAAGACCACAGTTTGGAAAGTTGTCTTCCAAACTATGAAGCAACAGGGCAAGTCTGTCAACTGCAAGTGCAGCAGCTGCTGTCTGCGAGGTGACAGAAGACAGGGGGTCAGGGCACCAACCTGGTCTGCTATGACCACAGCATGATGTGCTGGACCCAAATTCCAGACTGCTACAGGATAGAGACCAGATGAAACACCAATTTGGGAAGTTTATACACATAAGTTTATAGAAATAGAGCAAATCAGTTACTCTAACAAGCATTCAGCCGAAGCCCCATTGGGCTTTTGCCTCGAGGGCCTTGGACTCGCTCTGCTCTATGGCAAGGGATGTTCCATCATTACCAAGCAGCTTTATGACCATTCAAAAACCCTCAGATCCCTAACCCTTGAACTTGTATCTCTTTCAAAAAAGAAAGAGTGAAGAAACTAGCTTAAACACTGGGCTTTACTGCCAAGAGCCAAGATTCACATGATACTCACCTTATAACAGCCTTTCCCTCCCTGGTTTTCAATTAACTGCTCTACACTGAAGATTGCAGTCTGTTGACTAATGCAAAGAGTAAATCCTTTCCCAGACCTTTTAAGACCACTCTTTCAGGCTCCCTGACTGCAGAGCGCTTTGAACTGTTTCCAGGGAGGAAAAGCAAAATCAAGTGAATTGGTTGTTGCAGTCAGCAGTATTTCTCCCAGGCTGCCGGCACTGCTGCTCTGCTCCAGGGAGGAGAAGCTGTCACATTGCAGTGGGCTACTTCCAGACAGAGTCATCAGTTTTGACTTCATATTTCTCTGTGGGTAGACGGAAATTTCTCAAGACTGAAAGTAGGAGGGAGGTAGGTAGGTGCCTTTCTATCGAAAACCATCTGAGAGACAGAAGAATTTACAAGAAGGCACTACCGAATTTTGCCAACTTGTTTCAGGGCAAATGATTCCAAAAGAGTGAAAGGGAAGTTAAAGGCTTCTATAAAATCTGATACTCCTCGTTTTTAAAGTGATGACCAAACGGAGGTGAGGTATGAAAAGGATGCCTGCTTTTTCAGGAAATTTTTTGAAAACCAGATGTTGCTGTACTCCAGTAATTGAGACCTCTAAACAGGTGGTGAGAAATACAGGATTTAAAGAGAAGCCACAACCCTGCAGATATGAAATGAACTGAAGCAAATTAGAAGCATTTTAAAAATTATAAAATAGGAGAAATTATTGAAAGTGCACTCAGGTCAACTGAATTACATTAACAAATTGCAAGAGGGACCTGAAAAATGGTAGCTGGATATTGGGAAGTTTTTTGGTTTGGTTTTGGTTGGTTGTTTTTTACTTCAAAAAAATAAAGTTTATATATATATATATATATACACACACACACATATATATCTATATAAATTGTACATGACCTTCCAGTCACGAAATTCCACATTAATTTTTAATTCTCTCAGAAAGGGGCAAATAGGAATAAATAAATAATGGCTGAGGAAGCAAAATAAAGCACATCCAAGAATCAGTTGCCTCTGCAAGAAAAACCTTGTATAGAATAAGCTTCCAATCCCAAACCAAACAAGCCAGGTTCACCATGTATCATAAAGCCTTGTGCCCTACAGTCCAGCTTCCCATGCTGAATATCCCTTTAAGAACTCAAACTAATAGCACTCTTCTCTTGAATTTTGCAGCAGCATCATACGCAGAGTTCCAGAGGTTAGAAACACTGTCTCAGGGGCAAAATGCCATGAAATAAGATCACACTGCCAGACAGGGCTTATAAACAAGAAAATCTGAATTCTCAGCAAAGCTGGGGATTTTTCAAAGCACCCATGCACACAGAGGGAAGTCTACACACATTTGATGCTCTGCTCCTAGAAACTCTTTTGCTAGAAGAGAAAATGCTGCAGCCATAGCACTATTCCCTGCATCCTTGGGGAGACGCAGCTCTGAGGACTGCTCAAAAGAAAATTGCAATGATAGAATCAGGTATTTTTTTCCATTCTATTGTTGTTTTCTTCCAGATAAAGAAAGGTACTACAAAGTCCCTTTGGAATTAGTCTTTAACATATCTCCAAGACTTCCTGGAGTTTAACTGGTCATTTCCTCACTAAGAGATCCTGCTCACAGTACTACATTGGAGTAAGGCAGCCAGAGCACCCCTCCCATTGCAAATCAGCATTTGTTATTCATTTCCCCATTAAAGAAGACTAGGAATTTATCTGAAAAAAAAGAGGGAACAGAATAAACAAGAGGAATACATTGACCCGTCTGCCCCAGCAAACGCCAAGGAGCAGGGACACACATACCTGTATACATATATATATAAATATATAGGTATGTATTTATGTTCCCTCCTGAGGGGGTGACAAGTTGTAGTAAATCAGTGACATACATGGTTTGTCATGATTTGTCCCCTCCTCAGGACATTTCCCTTTCCAACAGGAGGGACAGGATTCCCCTCATCTGCCTCACTCCTCCAGCACTGTGGTTCTAACCTGCCAAAAAATTGTTTGCTGCATTTTACATAACTTCATCAGTCTGACTTTCCAACTGGTTAACAGCCCTTATCAGCAAATAAAAGCCTCCAGCAGCAGATGAGCAAAGTGATTGAGAAAGCCATAAAAACTGAAAGGAGAAAGCTGTCTGTAGTTAAAACAAGCCTCAGCTCCTGCTCCCCAGCAAACTCCCCCAGTAAATACAGAGAACTAGCAGGTTTATTACCCTCCCTTTGATTGTATGTCATCATTACAGCATTGTTTTCCCACATACCAATTCCTTCTTGGCTCCCACTTGCAATAAAAAACAGAGATTTGGGTTCTTTTTAAAGATTAATAGACACAGCTGCCCTCATACTCTAAACTTGTGAAGTGGCTGAATATCACTCTTGAAATTCCAAATTCAAGTCCCTGACAGTTATCTGCTGGGGCTGCATGTCAACTAAGTCATGGATTACAGTAGGGTCACATGGAGGGAAAGAGTTGGCAGTGGACTAGTAGCACTAAGGAGAAATGAGACCTGTTGAAGGACAATTCTTCATAAAGAAGCTCCAAAACTAGCAACCATTTTTGACAAAAATAAGCAAACAAAAGTAAAAGCGGTTTCCTTAGAAGTTTATCAAAGGAAAAAAAAAAAAAAGAAAAAAAGAAGTAATTTGGCACAGAAAGCCTTGAGATTAAATTTGTCAGTGCTTTGTTTTGAAGACAAGCACTACCTAAATAAAAGCATGAAATCATTACTCAAACACAACAGACCTTTCACATGGGAGCAAACCTTCCCTTGGAGTTCGATTTGGAGGTGCGTGGGCTGGACTGCCTGAGATGTGCAAGATGAGGGTGCACGGGTTGCACAGATCAGCACGTGAGATGCAGGGATAGAGCAGTTCCCAGCTAGAGGAACCAAAGGGAGTAGAGAGGAGTGAAAGGGGACTTTGGGCAGGAAAAAAAAACACCACACAAACCAAAAAAAACCCCACCCAAACAAAAAAACCCACCCAAACCAGAAAGTTGCTTACTTTTTTTGCTGATGGCAGACAGTTCAGAAGCAAACCCTTGCAAGCAATGATTGACTTCTGTTTGGCTCTCCCAACCCCAGGGGCATTGGTGATTGCCCGTGTCCCTCAATGAACCCATCGTCCCTGCACAACATCCATACAGAGGCTTGCTGTGGAGCTGCAAGGTCTACAGAGCTGCTTGCTGGTCTGCAGAGCCATCCCTTGGTGCTCCCTCGGCTGCCAGGGTCAGCACAGGCTGACAATTTATGAAGAAAAACAACTCACTATAGCAAGCCTTGATGCTCATGAGGTTTAAGAGGGATAAGTGGGTAACCCTTTCAGTCCCCGGGTAACACAAAGGGCTGGTAGGAAGCTCTGCCAGGATATCACAAGGCACCTTCATGTCTCCAGAATTGTCCAGTCCAGTTTCAATGCTTGCCATGTGCCTGGCCAATTCCCAGGACAGGGTAAGCTGGGACTCCATTTTGGAGGAAGGGACAAGTGAAAGCGAGCCTAACATGACCTTCACTGCAAGCCACTGCGAGCTGTAAGGACACGAAGAAGAAACGCACGCCCATGGAGCAGCAGCAAGTCCTCAGGCTCTAGGAGCTCTCTTGTCAACATAGAAATGCTTCGTTTTAGTTCTGGTTATGATGTCTGCATTTAGTATTCATTGCCGTGTCACCGATCCTCATGAATTCCTCCCATGTGCAGTGCCTCTCTCATCCATTTCTATCAGCATCCCACTGTAATTTATTATTAGTTAAGAATTAATAGACACTTGGAAGTATAATGTTACATTTTTCTCTTATCTTCCAGTGCTCAGAAGCATTTCATGCAGCAGATCAAGCATTAAATCTGTCATGTAAACACATTATTTTGTCATGTAATGCATTATGATTGCACACTATGAGGAAAATGAAAAGCACTTAATGGTTTGTGTTTGATGTGTACTGTCAACAAAACTCAGGAAGAATTTATAAGGTGTTGTAGTTTAATGAGTACCTGTTT
Organism: Nycticryphes semicollaris; assembly: GCA_013400055.1. Taxonomy (NCBI): domain Eukaryota; kingdom Metazoa; phylum Chordata; class Aves; order Charadriiformes; family Rostratulidae; genus Nycticryphes; species Nycticryphes semicollaris. Next base: position 1,150,337 of record VXBJ01006628.1, read on the forward strand.
AATAGGGTTTGCCATATCATTCAAAAATGTGGCTTTACAGGAGACGTGCAATACAATGAATTTCGATGTGAATTATAAAGCCCAATCTAGATCTCCAGGCTTCTACACAGCACAGATAATAAGATCCAGGGAGCTGTTTATAAGCAATATATCATGACCTTTTCTTGTTTTCTCTCAGAATATTCTTCTCTCCTTCATCAGGTTTTATGAAGCTGCAGGCATCATGTCTGAAAGTGCCATCCAGTATCTTTCTATTATAAACTTAATTTCTTTTGTAAAGCAACTCAAGCTATAGACAGGAAATGAATGAACTAAAGAGGGAAGAACAAGCTGATGAATATGAACCCTACCAAATACCCAGCCACTGACAAACCTCAGCTCAAGTTCAAAGGAGAAGAAACAAAGAGTTTGATTATGGCTTGAGGAAGCTTCAGTGTGTGTATATCTAGGGGGAATTTCGATGCAGCAGGCTCCTAACGAAAGCCCCACACACCTGGCTAGAGGTATCATAACAGCACAAAAAATGGCAAAAATCTGAACACTGCTAGAATTTCCTCTCCTTTTCCTTCTCAGGATGCTGCTGGGAGTGCCTCCCACAAACCCAAAGAGAAGCCTGAAGACAAATCTGTTAGCCTGCAGAACCAGCCAAGCAGTGTTTATGCTGCAGAAAGGGGGGCCCTGTGGCTTTCCAGCATCTTGCTTCCACTGTTAAAATCTATTTAAACCATTCTGGTGACACTACAGTCACAGAACTTTCCTGGGTTTCATAATCCATACATTGGGCATCTCTCAACAAGCTTAATAAACCAGCTACATTCCCCTTCAGCACTGAAGGGGCTTCATTTTCCGTGAAGTCTGTCTGAAGGAGGTAACTGCAGCAGACCAGACTACCAGAGAAACCAGAGGCACTTAATCATCACCTCTATCTATCCCCAGCTCACTCAGCTGTGGCCTTTGTGTTCCTTGTATCTGTGCTTAAGATGCAGTTATGGTTAACCACTCAGGAAAGATGAACACATTCCCCAGCTCTGTAAACCAAACAGCCCAGAGAGAGAACTGAATTTCACAGTCAATGGCCCCTCATTCCAGTTTTACAATTGCTTCATTTAATGGCCTTCTGCAAGCTCCAAGTCCTCTGCAGGCTCCAGTTCTCTACTATCTCCTCTGTGCTGTGATACCACAGATCTCTGTAGAGATGCTCAGATGGTGTCCAGAGCATGACCATTAATACTGGAGCCCCGGTGTGGAACAAGCTTGACAGAAGTGCTGTTAGACTGAGAAAACTGGCATAACTCAGCAGGCTGATGACAACTGTGCCCACAGCTGAAAAGCTAACTTTCTATAGAGACATGATGCACTGTGCCAGAGCTCTTTACAGCCCACTGCATACACTTAACTATTAATAATGCAAGTGGGGAAAAAAATTACTTTAAGAAGCCAGAATGACACAAATACCCTGTCCTAGAGAAGAAGATGGAGACCTGATCCCACCTCAGAGACAATCCACACTTACTAATTTCAGAGATAGCCATGTTCCCCAAGACTGGTCCAGCTAGGACAGAGTCTGCATGTCTGACAAAGCAATGAGGTTTTTACACACCCAGGACATTTTTGCCAACAGTGATAATTAACCAAATTGTACTGTCAAAGCCACAAAGCAGACACAAAGTCTCATGCTGCAAGTCCCTATGATATGAGTTGAGGATCTTGCATATAGTTAGCAATGCCCCACAGATTTCTGAACTTCTCTCACAAAAGAGTATCCCCCACTTTCCCTTGGGTGAGCTGGGTCACCTTTTGGACCAGTCCCATCCTCCCTCCCTCGGCTTCTGTAGTTGAGGCAAAGGTAAACGCACACCAAGTGGATCCAAGTTAGAGCTCCCCTTGACCTCATGGTACACAGTTCACAGGATAGTCTTAAAAAGCTCTCTTCAAAGGGCTTTGGTTAGAATTCATCCAGACCCGATGCAATTAAATGCTCTAAGTTATTAATATTAACAAGATTTACTGCTCCCCATTTACAAATGATTTGCATTTTTATGCATTCTTTTAGCATGGATCATCACGAATTTCTTTGGTATTCATGAGGTTGCAATTTGTGTATTTCCATAATTACCTCATCATATTCTCCATTAGATAATGGACCAAGGGCATAAAACACCAAGCAGAATTCAAAAGCAGCATTGACTTACCGTTCCATTGAGAGATTGATTTCCCCTTGTCCTTGAAGCCCTGGGAAAGCTCTGCCCTGGCATGGGCTGAGGCTTGCAGGTTGAAATTAAAAAAATAAGAATAATAATTAAAAAAATCGGTCCTTGACCATTACTAGGGGAATTTCCCTACTCCCCATACTAAGTCCATTGATAAGTTCTCTGCACACTCCCTTGGGCTTAAGAGGACTATATCATGTGCATTACAAGCTAAGAAATGACAATCATTTCAGTTTCACAGTTTTTTAAAGTAGGACACACTGGAAGCTGAAGGGCTGACACAAACACCTTCTGCGCACCAGATCCAAAAATGGCTTGGACAAACAGTCCCCCACACCAGGGACCGTTTGCATCCAAAACTAACCCAACCCAGACTTCATGGATAATTCACTAGTGCACTGGAAGGAGATGGAGGAAGAAGAGGAGATGAATTTCATGTACATAAAATCGGTTTTGTGTACTTAGGAATGGATATGAACAGATTTAAAATTAACAAGCTTAGTTCACTGCTGGGCAAGTGATCTAAAACGTCCAATAAATAATTCATCCCAGCAACATACATCACTGTGCAGCCTGCACTGTGACGCAGACCGTGTCAGGGGGGTCTCACTTTGTGAAAGACAGACAACTTAATTCAGTGCAAAGTGAATAATCCAAAATCCCATAAATGATTCATCACTGGATTAAAAGCTATAGATTTCTCCATAGAAACTCTCTGCCCTGCATTAAATATGCAGATGATTGTGTAGTGTGTATTAACTACTGGACGGCTTAGTTAAGAATGACACCAGCTCTGGTGCTTGAGAGCAACTTTGAAGCCATGAATCTTCATTAGATATACAAGTAAGCATGAAAACAGGTTACCTTCAAGGATTCAAGGTTCACTAACATCAGTAGAACTACAGAGCATACACCAGTGCATGCAAGAGGAGAGCCAGGCCTTGGTACTTTTTGTTTTAGAAAACATAACCATAGAGGGGACTTACTCCCCGGTTTTGATATTTTGATTACCTACTCAACCCCTCTTTTCCTAGGCATTGAAAACAAACAAACAAACAAACAAAACAAAACCACCACACCACACACACAACCCTTCCATTTTATATATATATATATACATATACTTTAAAAAAATATATATGTGTGTGCATTTTTGAAAAATAAAAACCCACCCACAAACCAGCATTTTGGGAAGTGGTGGATTTCCCTTCCCCTCGGAGAATGCTCAGTGCTTGAAAGACTAAAGAAAGTCAATGAACTTACACCAAAGATCATTTCCTAACACCCTCCTTCCAAACTCTTCCAACAGTTTTTTGCAAATTCCAGACCTTCCTAGTGTCATTGTGGTCTCCCATCTCAGCAGTGAAAAAGAAAGTGGGAGGTCATAAACTGAGGCTACCACAGGGTAAAGAGATAAGCCTTCCTAGGAAAGGGATCTCTGTAGGAAGCTCCACTCTAATCTCAGTGTTCCTCTTAGTTCTGAGTGCTCCCCAAAGTGATCACTTGGAGAGCCCCTTGCCAAGACCACCACCCTTTCTCATGAGTTTGAAAGCAGTAGGGAGTGGATGCTGAGATGAGCTATGGGATGGTTATAGGCTGTTGTTTCTTTTGCCATGTCACTGATGCCACAGTGTGATTGCAGTAGGTGCTGAGTCTTGGATTTTGTGCTTTAAATTAGCAACAGAAACCAAAGCCATGCTGTTCCCAGCTGGGGTTAAACATCAGCGAGAAGAGGAAACTAAGAAGGGCATGACCACTGTGGCCTCAGGAGCACAAGAAAACCAGGGCGTTACTGGGACTTGCAGGAAATTGTGGTGCTAGAAGACACATAAGCCAGAGCCCAGGTCAAGCGTGCTGAAAGCATGCCTTGGAGCCCACCATGACCTGGGGTCCCAGCTGGAACCTCCATCGCAAATGGAGGAGGCTGCATTTATTCTTGGTGGCAACAAATCTGCATCACCTTTACAGCCTCTTCTAATCTTTCCAGCTGTTTCTTTGCTCTACAGCTCAATTTTGCCATCTGCTGTTACATCTGCAGCAACACGTCCTATTTCCTATTTCTACCAGGCTAAAATTTTCCACTTTTTCATGCATTCATCTCACACTGTGCGGTTATCTCTGTTCTTTCCCCAAGTCCCATGATGCTATTTATTCTTATTTCTAATTTCCTATGTACTCAGCCACATTCTTCCCTTCTGCTTGCTCTTTCTTAAGCTCCAATTAGATTCCACCTTTGGAACCCAGAGATTTATTTACATTAACCTTAAAAAATGCCTAGAAAAGCACATTAAGGCTAAGAAACAAACCTGGAAACATAATGAAATGTGCTGCTGAGATAGAAAGGGACTATCAGAGCAGTCAGCTCCAACAAAGTCTATTAAGAAAGGTCTCCTATTAATCTCAAAATGATATTTAATTCATTCCTCTGGTTTCTCTTTAAAGGATTTGTATCCCTAAGTCAGCACTTGCCTTTTTTTTTTCAGTATTTCCTTCTGTTTTCTCATTAGCCAATCCCATGTCTCAAAATATTCAGATCCCCCTTTTTAATTGCATTTCTGTACCTCCTCCCTACTAATTGGGTAGTTCAGTCATTATCTCTTCACGTCAGACCTCCTTTACCCAATTTAGTCGGTCATTTTGATACAGACAGTTGTCCACAAAGTACTGGAGTCCAGCAAAAATTATTACTTGGACCGAAAGCTAAATCCTCCATTAATTAACCACCTTGCTCCATGGAGCAGAGCCAGCCTCCCCAAATATAACACTGTTCAGGCTTGACGTGGACTCTGAACAAATTAAAACCCGCTTTACTCTAGCCACAGGCTCCCAGTGGAAGCCCATAAATGCTGCAATAATTTCAGCAGCTCAGGGCACTGAGAGGAGGTGTTAAACCTGGATGATTTCAGGTCTTTGCACGTGTCAGGGTGAGAGGTGGTGGGAGACAAAGTATGGAGGGGCTGGAATTTTTGGGGAAATGCATAACAGCTTTAAAGCCAACAGCTTTGCTCCTTGGCAGCTCTCTGGGAGGTACAGGAGACCAGCAAGGGCAGGGTGAAGACGCACCCAGGCAGACTTTGTGGGGAGAGCTGCTTCAGCAAGTTCAATGGGCAGCAACTCTTGATGAAACCTGCACCCTACAACACACCAGCACGAGCCTCGCAGCGCTGCCAGGGGCCAGGCTGCCTTCTGTCCAGGTTTTCCCAATCTGAATCACTGGCCCCTGTAGAGCTTTGCAGCTAAAACACTGCATATCGGTTTAAGCTGTTTACTGGAGGGTTTTCTGGGCTATAGTGTCTTAATGTTTACCCAAGTGCACTCCTTCTTTGCCTTCCAAGGTAAAAGTCTTAAAAATAAAGACTAACATTTCCAGATGCCAATGACATACTCTCTGACAGTCTTTTCTTGCTAAAAACCTGAGGCTTTCATCCAGTTTTCCTTCACTAGACACTGCATTCTGGGGCTTTTGTTGCTTTTGGAAAACAGCATTTCTTTTTCCTCCAGCTACATTTTAAAAGGCTCCCTTTAACCTTTCACTGAACATACTGACAGCCAGGGTCAGTTCCTCAGAAATTACTTCAATGTATTTTCATTTAAATATAACCCACACTCCTTGCTTCCAATTGCCACTCTAAACCCAAACCTCAGCCTCAGTAATTGAGGTGAACAGAAAGATATACAAAAAAAAAGCTCAGCAACATAAGTTACACTTACAGCTTCCCTACAGCATCTCTGGGCTACATTTCCACATGGCTGACCAACTCAAACTCATTTTGTTGGCTCCTATTTATTCTGCAGTTGTGCAGCTCCCCAAAGCAGGGCCTTTATGTCCAGCCACCACCAGAGCAAATGGACTAGAACCTTCCCCAGCAAGAGACAACCCAGCTCTGAAAAAGTCATTAGTGCAGAGCTAATTAATAAGAGCAAAATGATTGGCCCACTCTGCCAATTGGAAGTTGCAAATTGCAATTAAGACATTCCTGGCTTAATTAGCTGGTTTACCTTGGGGGGAGGGAAAAAGGAAAACAAAAAAAGGGCTTTTTTTTTTTTTTAAAGGAGTACCTAAAAAATGTTTGAGTCTTTCTTTCCTCCCCTTTTATTGTTTATAGATTTGGGGGGCGGGGGGAGGGATTCATGCCTAGAAGCAGTGTCAGGCGCCAGGCCCTCAGGCTCAGCTCGTGCTGTGTGTTGGGGCAGCAGCAGCAGCCACATTAACCAGTGTGGGACAGACACGGGTCTCAGCTGAGCAAACCCAACCTGGGAGGCTGCAGGCCACATCCTCTGCTTGGCCACCCACAACGCAGCTAGACCAGGGCAGCAGGGTGCTGGAGCCCAGCGTGAAGGAACCCGAAGAGGAGGAACCTCCTCTGCTTCCCCCTAACTCATGGCCTGTGAGAAGATCCTGTAGAGTCAAAACATCTTACCACAGCCATGGGCATGGGTAGCGGGGAGTTCCAGAGCTGCCATACAATGTTTTCTTCTGATCAAATGCCATTCCCATGATGGGCTCTTGCTTCGAGTTGTCGTTGCCCTGAGTTGCCATATCTCATAGATGATCACCCAGCCTCCATGGATGGTCCCACTTCAGTAATGCCCCCGAGCTAGTTACCAACTCAGTCCGGTTTTTAAAGCCTAAATCTCAACCCAGCTGAAACATAAGCAAAAGCCCCCTCAGAAAAGGTGTGATTAGTACAGTGAAATTATGGGCTTCGCTCTGCCACACATAGCAAATCTGCCTCACAGCCACTTGAAGGCTCCAGTTTTCCCAGCTGAGCAGAAGACAAGGTTAGTGCTGCAAAGCTATCATTATGGCAGCATTTACAGGGCTTGAGGATAACAGCGAGGATTTTTGGATTTCCCTGGACTGCTCTGTGCTGCTGGCAGCCCTGCCTCCTGCTCAGGCATGCTGAGGCCAAGCAATGGTCCACAGCATAGAGCTGCCCCCTGGCCCCGTACTAACCACACAAGTGCCCATGCAGACCACAGTGTCCAAACCAAGCCCATCCTCAGGGTCAGCTCCAAGCACAACACAGATATGTGTGAGCAGCTAAGCAGCCACAGCCTGCTTGCCAGATCTGCCTTGCTGAAATTCTGGGAACAGGGATGGCAGGTCCTGCTGGTGTCCCTCAGGATGAGGCAGGAGTGTGGGGGCAGCTTGTTGCTGCAGATTAGGACTGGGGACAAATTCTGTCCTCAGCAGCGGCAATGTTCTCCCCTGCAGCCCTTCTGTCTCTACTAGAAGTAGCAGCAGGTAAATGCCACCCTTCATCTCTTCTTCTTCACTGTTTTTAGTGTTCCCAGAGCCTTTCACTGGATTTTTGCCTATGCTGCTCAGAAACATGGAGGTGCCTTCACCCACCTCCCATGGGCACCTAAGGAACAAAGTTTCCAAGATGTGGCTGAGCTCTGCATTGTACTTCTCACCTACAACTTCTCTAAAAGATAAATGGACAGCACTGGAGGGACCAGGCACCCCAACCTCATCCACACAAAACCCAGCCAGACAGCACTGTGTTACGCTGTGACTTGGTGCTGGGGCCCTAAATGATGCACCCTGGGGCTGCATGGTGCAGGGCTTCATTGCCAAGCAGACTCCACCACAAGAGCTGCTGGGTTTTGCATGTCATTGTCGTGAGGACCAAAAGGCAACTCCAAACAAAGGACTAGGGGTCCCCTATGCACATTGACGGGAAACACGGATTTACAAATGAGTGGTAGGGGGGGTTGTGAGGGCAGGATAGCAAAATTTCCCTGCAGGTTGGTCTTCTGGGCATTTTGCCACCTCTGGAAATACTGCAGTGCTTCTTCAGAGACCTGAGACAGCACACCAGCCATTTCCACACCTGGGGTGTGGAATAACTAACTCTTGTTCGAATGCCTTCAGATGTGGCATAAGAAATACAATTGCTAGTGGTAAATTACAAAGTTTATTAATATAGTCTCCAAGGGTCATTCAAACATACTGAATCACAGGCAGCATTAGTAGCCATTAAGTAATCTGCATTTTTTATTGATACTCACACCATACTTGCGGCTTAATTTTTCTCTTGATTATATAAAAGCAATAAGAACTGCATTTCCTGATTTTATTTTATTTTTGGCAATTTGAAGTTAGTCAGCATTCCACGTTAGTTCTTCTCTGTTCCTTGCAGTGTAAGTTGTATTCAAGAAAGAGCAGTAGTAGAAATGGAGAAAACCAAATTCAATTCTGTAACATGGTATTTGTAAGAATGTGGATGCCAGAAACACCTATGGATAATGCATAAAGCACCTTCTCAAAGAAGCTTCTTTTTGCAATGAGTTTGAAAGGTGACACGGCAAAATTTGCACAAAGACTTTAAATTTTCACAGTTGAAGCTTTGGCCTTTGTTTTTCAGCCATTGATATTTTCAGGTCTCATGAGCTTCTCTCAGCACAGCACAAAACAGGCCCTTTTTATTTTCCATGACATCCACAGATGAAGTAGGAGGTCCTCACAGGGAAAACATGCTGTTTTCTCCTTCAGCGCCGTTGAAAATTTTTTCATAGTCTTCCACTGGTCTAAGGCTGTAGTGAGAAGCATAGATCACTATGAATGGGGCAAAAGTACACTGCTGCTTCAGAACACCCTTTCTTATTTCAATGGCCACAAATTCCAATTGAAATGGAGACCAGAAGCTACTGAGTCCACTGACTCCAGTAGCATAATGCCTACTTTTTACACCAGAGAAAGAATTATTTGCATTCTTCTAATGGATAGGAAAGGGCTGTTCAGATTTTATAGTGACAGCTGTAGGGTAATCACTCAGAAAAGAGTCCCTCCTTCGCCCCCAATTCTTATCTCCTAGGTGGGGTATGCAGTGGTGGACTACATACCATTGAAAAATTATGGGTTTTTTGGCAAAAGGATGATACTTCACTGGACTATCCTGTGGTCTGTCTGCAGAAAATCCTTTTTATCGAGGTAAGCCAGAAGACATGAACTTATCAGTTACACCTGCACAGAGTGACTTGTCATACTCCAACATTTCATATCTGCTTCAAAACAATCACTTCAATGGTCACCTCAGATACCCTCAGAGAGGGTGCAGTGGCCCCATGAGAGCTGCAAGATTTATCTAGTGGTGAAAAGCTTGGTTTGCCACACTGTTGCAGCATGCCCTCCATGGGGTCCATTTGTTGTGCCTGTGTTCACACTGTCCATAAAACCCTGATCCCTTTCTGAACAATCATTTTGCTGGTTGATCACCATAACCATTTATCTCTTAATTTCTTGAAAATAACCCCACCAGAGTCATGCCCTGGTATTTGATCAAAGAATAAAGCAGATCAGCGTTTCCCTAAACTGGAGTCACTACATAACAGCGAGGACCATTTGCCAAAGTTCTCCAGGGCTCTGGGTGTCTGTTCAGTGCTGCATAGAAGCCGTATCCAGGATTCACTGTTTGATTTTCTGGGGTGAAGTCACCTGAAGCTTGCTCATAATACAACTTTGGTAGTCAGCACCTCAAGCCAATACTATACCCATTACAATCAGTGGCCAATTCCTTCCTGCCTCTAAGAAAAATTATATTGGAACTTTTAATAGGAAATTACAAAATGGATTACCTTTTTATTATAAACTTCTTTGTGTGTTTACCTAGAAGCAAAATAATATTAATGTCACAAAGGCAAAAAAAATCTACAATTCTACTGAATCTGTCAAATGAGTTCAGAAGCAAAGATAGCAAGTTGCTAAATTTCTGTGGGCTAAGCAGGAAAGAAAGGATCTTATTCTGATTTAAGTTACACACATGTCTGTCAGGAGCAATTCCAGGAAACTACGGGACCACTTTACTATAAAGCAAGAGCCAACAAGATGAACCAGACCTGCAACAAGTGAGGGCACACATTCTTTACACAGGTTTCCGCATGCTGCATCCCCACCAACTCATGCTCCCTGGTCTCTTCGTGGTGACAGAGTCCTGGAGTAAGGACAACAACCCCCATAAAAAGAACAGAGTGCTGTCACAGGGGCCATGGCAGATTTACCAGAAGATTAACCAGAGACACAGAAGGACATCTGTACTAGGCCAGCATTAGAAACATTGGCCAATGAAGTGTGCAGGGATACTTACGTTTCCGAAATGAGAGCATCAGTATGAAAAGAATGGACAGCACTATGAGACAGGCAATGAGAATGGCATAGTGGTGAAACTACAAGGGAGAAGAGAAAAAACAAAAAGGCTTTAGAGACATGTTTATTTCAGACCTATTCACACAGGAGTGGGTTGGCCTGCTGGCTAAGAGCTCTGAAATATCTGCATTGGGCTGGAGTTTGCAACGGTTTTCTGAACTTGCCTGTACAAACTATGGAGAAGGCACATCAGGCTGATCATGATAAAAAACAAGAATTACCTATTAAGTCTATGATAAATCTTATTCTGAATCATTTGAGCCTAGATTCATCCCACTTAAGATGAACTTCTTAATAAGGTATATAAAGTAGGAGCTTAGTCACCCTAATCCTTCTCTTAATTAGAGACAGGGAAATGTAACAACCCTCCTAAATTGCCTTTTTCCTGATCACACCCCAAGTGTGCTACCGCTGCCTGTCCCACAGGGGTGTCAGGGGGATGAGGTTTTTCTCAAGTGTCCAAACAAGATGGGATGGCCACAGGCTTTGCCTCTGTCCACTGGAAAGATGGATAGATGGCTCCTGAGCTTCTAAACAAAAGTTCAAACTATTTGCAAACCCTGTCTCGTTAGTATGAATAGAATGAAAATCATTAACGTGTCCTGCTGTACTTCTGGCTTCTAGTTGAACCCGCTTGAAACTTGGAGGAAGCTTTTTACCTTAGCTCCAGTATCATCCTGTTCCTCAGCCTTTTCATGTGAACTTGCTGAAATTCCTGAAAACAAGAGGGACTGAAATTATTACTGGTATTTACCTGAAGGAGTGAGAGCCACTGTGGTTGTCACTGCTTCAGAGAAGGAGTAATAAACTCTCAGGGAATGAGGAGGACACAATCTGGCCCTGAGCAGGAGAAATAAAGCACTTTGCAACCAAAAGCAAACAATCTGTTTCCACCACAAGTGGTATATCAGGCAGTCATTGGGAAATGCCAATCTTCATCAAGGAAAGAGGAGGCTTCCCAGGGATAGTCCATGAAGCAAGACAGTAGAAACTTGTCTGCTGTGAAGAAGTTTTCACTTCTGTAATGTGACGAGATGTCGTAGAGAGCAGCGGTAGTAAACAAGGTGCAAGTCTAAGTGGAAGAACTGCTTCAGTTTAATTGTGGTCAGTCTCACATATGATGCAATTTTTGAAAGCTGCATTAGTACTGAAAACCACAGGAAACATCTTTACATTTAGGCAACTTACCACAGATTTAACAAAGCTCTATGAAGTGGGTGGTTTATTTTTTTATTTTCCTATCCAGGAATAATTAAGAATAATTCAGTTCTAGTTTTCTAAGCTTTGGAAACAGGGATGAACTAAATGAATCTCAAAGAACTCTTGCAGCAAGCTTTTCTGCTGTTATCTTATGGGCCTACTCTAATACTATTTTTAATGAGTTTAAAGTCACAAAAAGTTAATCTTGGCTCATCATGACCTCACGCTTGCTAATTATATATTATCTATATACATATGAAGCATTTAAGTATTTGGAGCACTCAGTCTGTCACAGGAAGTACCCAATGTTTTGTAGCATCTTAAAAACAGAGGAGTCACTCAGCTTAGTGAATCAAAACCTCAGCTTACTTCCTATGACAGGAAAGCTCCTATGCCTTAGGTCACACCCTAATATGTGGAAAGACAGTGACAAGTAGTGCTTTTGACAAGAGAACAACCGTGGAGCCTCCACACAAGCAAAATGTGCCAGGGACCAGATGATTAATTTGTTGGGGCACGTACATGTAACACACTTGCGGTACGCAAGACCGCAGCCAAAGGAAACTTTCCATGCATGAGACACCCAGAGCATCACATGATGATGAGGGGTGGTCACAGATAAGTGTATTAGAAAAAAAACAATTGCTTTTTTTCTTTAAAAAAAAAAACAACACTTTTCAGAGTATGTTATTCAGTGAATAACCTAATCTCCCTCAAATTTCTCAGTTCCAATCAGCTCCCTCTGTGAGAGGAGTTAATTTGTCTCCATGTACCAAATAACATGCCTGCATTTTATCAAAGACACGGACAGGACACTGGTTGCTTATATACGTGCAGCTGTAGCTAAAATGTTGCCCTGAAGCAGAAAAGAGATTATGGCTAATAAGCACTACAACTAAACAATAGTAGGTAATAAAACCCTAGTGAGTGCTGAAAATCCCAGGGATACATGAACTTTTTACCATATGGCTGTTTTATGACACCACTCTTTTCCAAGAGGGAAGGAAAAGGGAAAGGGAGAGGGAAAGGGAAAGGGAAAGGGAAAGGGAAAGGGAAAGGGAAAGGGAAAGGGAAAGGGAAAGGGAAAGGGAAAGGGAAGAGCAGTCCAACAGAGCTACCACCAAATACACAAGAAATGTGTCTCTCACTCAGACATGCATCTCCCATAGGTCAAAATTAAACCACTTTCCAGTAGCGTGCTGCAGCCAGGCTGATGGGAGCGACTACTGCTGCTTACTGAAAGAGAAAGGGGTCCAAAGTGTGGTTGGTGTTGGTGAGGTAGTTATTGGGGAAAAGGAGGTGAAGACAGAGAAGAAACTAAATCAGAGTCCAGTCAGCAGGAACCAGCCATCCCAGCTAATCCAACCTGCCTGGCAAGAATTGTACTTGGAAATGGACCACTCTCTCAACTATGTGTTTCTCGTCCAGCCACTGTGCTAACATCAATACAGAGTTCATCAACAAATTAGCCTTCCCTTACAATACAATGAGGATGAAGTGGCTCCATTTAGTGCATTATTTCACAGAGTAAAAGTCAAGAACTTAACTTGGCTGATGGCTCTTGCTAGACAGTGCTCAGTTATGCTGCAGCACTTTCACACGTTATGACAGTTTGGCTCTCGGAAATAGCATGACACAGGTTTTTTGCATGGGTGGGAGTGTACATGACTCACATAAGTGTGGTACATTTTCTGCTGTAACTGCTTTTGTGGTGGCTCTTTCTAGCCCACACTCACAACTGAAGTTGCCCCCAGAATCCCAGAGGTAAGACCCTTTGCAAAACTGCCTGTTTACAATGGTAGAATATAGACATTATCCAGAACTATATCAGAAAGATGACAAGCGATACAGGGGTGAGAACCCTCACAAACGCTCAAGAAACCAGTTTATTCTCTTCTGTGAGCCCTCTCCAGGGGCATTAAGGAACAGCTTCCAAAACTCTATTTCTGCTGTAAATCTCTAGGTCTAGCAAAAGAAGACCTGCAAAAATATAAATACTGTGTTTTTAGGAATGAAGATATTCCTGGCACTAGTTGAAACTAAAAGAACTATCTTAACACCTAAATATGACATGTCATCCTTGAATTTCAGCTTTCCTTTTTTAAGTTCTCACTTGAAGGCATCTGGTAAGCAGACTGGCATGCCTGAATAACCTGAGCCATTCTACTTTTATACTTGACTGAAAGACATGAAGTTTGCAATTCATGTCCACGTTCATTAATATCTCAGGTATGGCATGATTTTGTATGCCAGTTTCTTTTCTCTTGAAGGGATGACTGATAGTTGTGGTAATTGCCTGCTGCTTTCCATCATGACCAAGGACACATGCTGAGCATTGGAGAGCCAAGCCTGCAGCCACACCTGCCTCAATATTCAATGAGGTTCAAAGCTCACAACACTCAGGTAGAATTTAAAATTGAAGGTCAATGAATTCGCAGTGATGATAAATCAGATACCTGAGAATTCAGTTTAGATGGTGACAAAGACAAGTCTTAACTTCTCTCAGACCTGGGATAGTCAGTGGCTCAAAATCTACTTCCTTTGGTGGCTTAAAAACATATTTTTCTCAGCTGTTGTTATATCCTGACTCCAAACAATTGCTGTGGGGACCCCAGATACCTCTTACTTCCAGATGCAATGAATAGCAATCAGCACATCTGGTACACTTAAGAATAGTCAATACTTTCATTTATGACAACTTCTGAACATGCAACTTCTGACTTTGCAATGTTACCCTCCTCACCTGCAGCTGGCACGTTTTCCACCATGACAGAACTGTCAACACTTTTAGTTCCCTCTGCAGTCAGAAATGTACTTGGGAATTTGGTAGTCACTGAAAGAGAGTAAAAAGTCATGCTTATAAAAATCACTGAATAGGAAGGTCTTCATATGGCATTCAAAATCACTTACACAGTTCTGCATCTGTAACTCAGAGGTGAAAATCTGCACCTTGGTTTTCATGTCTGGGGCTCATCCTACTCAGATAACTGATGTACTTTACTAACATGGCCAGTGGTTAGATGTTTAACCTATTCAGCTGTGAATGTAATTAATTGTTGCCAAGTTTAACTGGGGCACTTGTTATGGCTGGAAGACAAGACAAGACAGAAAAGCTGTCCTCAGAGGCTCAGGTCAGACAGAACTTCAAGTGATAGAAGACCCCAAAAAAGTACAGAACCCAGCCTTGTGTGCAGACATCAATCTGTGGAAAAGAAGTCACTGATGTGGATAAAGAGCAACCTAGGAATGGTTAGAAAGATAATAGGTGACTGAACAACTAAATATTAATGACAACAGCAGCCTTCATAGGGGATGGCAATGGAAGTACTGAATTTAAAGCATATTTTGAATTCTCACTGACTTTATTGCTCAAGCAGGACATGCTCTAAACTAAACTTCTCAGCAGACCATTTCAATTGTCTTTCCCAGATCAAGAAAAAAATAAGTGCATAGTCAAGTGAATCTCTCTTACTCCATCCCAGGTGCAGGACATTGCATTTATTTCTGTTGTACGTCATGAGGTTCCTGTCACATTATTTCTCCAGCTGGTTAAAACTCATGTGAATGCAAGTCTTACCCCCTACTGTCTTGGCCATTCACCCCAGTTTGGAACCATCCACTACATTTGACCCGTGTTTCCTTAAACCTACTGAAGCATACCCATAGGCGTCTCAGAGAAAACTTCCCAGATACAATATAGGCATTTGGAAAGTCTGTAGGATGCCAGAGTCAGGCTAACACAGACCATCTATACAACACAGAAAAAGGAAAGGATAGGTGCTTGTTACCCTTTGTACCTCCAGGAAGAGGGGCAGACTCTGTTGGGCAGAATATGTAGTCATCTTCTGTTCTCGTATCAGCTGCTTGGAAAACAGTTGAAAAATCTGGGGGTGCACTAGTTGTCACCATAGTTTCTGGAAAAACATCATTTTCTGTCACAGTAAATGTTGGGGGAGCAATGGTCTCCAGTGTAATTCCTACTAGAGTCTCAGTGGGTGCAGTTGTTGCTTCAGGGACGGTGGCTGTCAAGAGGACAGTAGTCTCTGCTCTTGTTGGATGATCAGTGGTTGCAGTTGTTGTTGGGGGGATGGTGGTTGTCAGGAGGACAGCAGTCTCTGCTGTTGTTTGATGATCGGAGGTTGCTTGGGGAGCAAAAGTTGTTTTTCTAAAACGTTTAGGGGAAACAGGAGCCTTTCTCGTGGTGGTTGTTGTCACTGGAGGGGCTGCATGGAAAAAGCATAGAGAAAAGCTAGATCAGAGCTTTTACAGCTGACTCTAAGCAAGGCCAGACCAGAAATGAATGAAAATTATGTAGCTGCTAAAATACTAAAAATGAAGGTGGGAGAGTCACTATTTAAAAAGCTGGTTTAATTAACAGAAAACATGCTGCTGCCAAACCAGGCGGATTTGTATGGTTGGGGGTTTTTTGTTGTTTGTTTTTTTTAGGTCTCATGCACCCCCTCCTTGACCTTCTTACAGAAATGGGAGGGCCAGAACCTGGCATGGTAGAACCCAAAAACTTGCAAACTTTGTGATTTTGCTTTTCAATGTCCACATAAAAGTAAAGTAAATAAAATATATCAATCTTCAGCTAAAATCTGTCAACCAGTTATCTTTATCATCTCTGTTGCCCTCAAACTCAGGAACTGACATGGGATTGCAGCATTTTATTCCCCAATCTCTTCTTGTATCACTTGAAACAGGCACCCAAGAGCGCTGTGTATGTCAGCACAAATTGCACTCCCGAACACCCTATAAAAGTCAGAAAAAAATTGTCTTTCTGCAGTGTAGAGGGTGGGTACCATCTTTTTCTCAGTGCTTTCCAATGCTTTTCAGCCTCTTCTCAACTTTGTAAGACCTTTACTTTATCCTGCAGCTCAACAAAATAGTAGGAAGGGGGAAAAGTCCTTCAAGACAGACAAAATTTCTAAACAGGTTGGTCCCCTTATGACAGGAACCAAACAAAAGCCTTTTTGGTGTTGGGGTGAACCCCAAATAAAAAACTGAATTTTATTCCAAGGGCTCTTCAAATGATAAATCCATTTTTAAATTCCATCATCTTTTAAAATGTTAAGTATAGGTACACAATGAGAAATCAAATATTTCATTTGAAAGGCAAAAGAAGAGTAAAAGTTACCGTTTTCTCATCAAAACTGCTCATTGAATGTTATATAAATTGGCAAATGGTTGCAGACCTCCCTTGAAAACTACGTGATTTAGGGAAAAGGCACTTTTTGCCAAAACAAATAAACAAACAAACAAACAGAAAGCATAAATTGCAATTTTAAACTCCTATCCAGTGAGAGGTTTCTCTCTGCTGGCTTTATCACAGGGGTCCCCAAACTCACCTCTGGCCACCTCCAGTTGCATGTTCTTTTTGATGTCATTGAACCAGCCTGGGATCTCTATGCGGCAGCAGTATGTACCTGCGTCTTCCTCCTTCACATTTGCTATCGTGAGAGACACGTCTCCATAGGAAATATAGCCCTGGAGATTGTATCTGTTCGACTTTCTGAACGTCACCCTATTCCCAGTGGTGTGCAAAATTTTGTCACTGCACTTTGACTTTGGACACGGGCCTCTGCCCCAGCACATGTCAGAGATGTCTTCAGGTTGTGTCACAGGGTAGAAGCAAGGCAACTGAACAGGTTGCCCTATTACTCCTCTAACACCAGCTCCAGATGCAGTGTGGGCTGTCAAGGAAGAACAAGGCAAGATGAGCGTTGGCATTTCTCCCATGAGTGACTACCTGTGTGCAACACAATGAGGTAGGAAAAGAAACACTCCTGCCTGCCGGCAGGGCACACTTATGGATCCCCTGAGCCTTCCCCAGGAGACGGTGGCAGCTAATGCCCCGGAGCACAGTGCATGGCAGCTGGGAGCTCACAGGCATTGGCTTGTTGCTGCTGCTGGAGGGCTCCATGCTCTATGCCTCAGCCTCCTGCTGGAAGGCTGCTCATTAAATATATCACCCACATCAAACATGTGGTGAGCGAAGCAGGGGTCTGTTGCTGGCAGCCTGAGTGCAGACTAGACCTATGCAAACAGAATTTGGGAACTCTGCTCCCATCCCCACCTCCTCTCCTAAGAGATTGTTTGAAAGTTGTTCAGAAACCTAGTGTGAAATACATCTGCTTTTCTCAGTCCACCATCGTCTCCTTCAGAAAGGAAACACTGTCGTAGTTGCCTTTCACTGACATTCTCAATAGCAGTGCCCAAAATACCTGTTCCTGTGTGAAATTAGGGCCTAATTAAGCTGGCAGAGCAGTGGGATATGGCTACTGAACCTGTTCTCAGGAAGTGCACTGCTTTTTCTGTTTCTGAGCAAGCCCTGCCAACTATCCCACTGACCTTGCAGAGCACAGTGAAGCGGTAACTGCTAGTGTTATACTGATGTTAAAAGGAGCATATGCAGGTTTTCCTTGTGCTCTTACTCTTAATGACCAGCTTTGTTTGGTGTTTACAGCCAATACCCACCTTAGTGTCTGGCTTGAATCTGTGCAATGTATTGTTTCCTCTGAACTGTCTATGATCCCAGATTGCCCTAAAAGGAATCTCTTCTTCATAAAAGGCACTAAAGAAAAAAAGGTTCCCATACAGAAACTAATCTTTTCTGGTTTATATGAAAGTAAATCCATCTGCTCTGTGTCAATTCTCCTACCTTATTGCCTTTTCCCCCCATGTTGTCATTTACATATGGTGGAGCAGGAACAGAGGGACCTGGGGAACATCCAGATCTGGTCCTCTGCTGTAGCAAGAGGATCATCCTGCAGATCTGATGTTTCATGGCCAGCTTGCTTACCCCAAAAAAGACTTACAGCAGTTGCTGCTATTATCACCAGCTTTGGCCCTGGTTTGCCAAACATTTCTATTTTGCCAGCTGTTTGAATGCCTTTTCTTCTTGGCGTGACTCCCAGATAGCAAACAGATGCTTCCAACTGTGTCCATGTCTCTTTTGTTTTGTCTGTAATGGACTATTCCCCAGGTGAGATTTTAGGCTGTGGCAGGCTGCCTCATGACTTGTTATTGGGATGACATTTCGCCTTCATTATTGCTTATCCCATTGGCAAGATAAGCCAAGTCATTCAGGTTTCCACAGCTCCAAATACTAAAAGAGGAGAGGCAGGCAAAACAACATGCAATATGGTGTGAAGGGCAGAAGCTTTTGCAGTGAAATGAAGGTAGGATCAGAAAAAAAAAAAAAAATTCCTGCATACAGGATAAGGCTTTGCAAGATGGATGCTTGTTTTAGTCCTTGGAAAGGGTAGGTTTGTATGCCTTGTTACGGCAAAATAAACAGAGAAAACAGCCTCCTTCTGTGATGACAGAAGAAAACAGTTCATCTAGATGACCTTGAAAGCATCCCTAGGGGAGCAAGGGGTTAGTTACTGAGTGGGTTAACACAAATTTTCCATTCACCCCAACAAAGATGTATGTAAAACCAAGCCCAGCTTAAACTATTTCTGGAGTTGTCACTGCTGCTTCAGGAGAAACAGGCTTATCTTTTGTTATTTCATCACAGCGCTGCACAGCACAAAGGCACCTTAATTTAGCGACCCTTTACAAATGAAAATTTGCCTGCTTTTCTATTCAAAAGAAGCAGAGCCTTGAGCTTATTTTAAAAATAAATAAATAAAAAGAACAAGAGGGAAGACACAAGGCAACAGAGTGTCTCCAGTGCCATTGCTCACCAGTATTGGTGCTAGAAAGTTACGGGATTTGCAGTTTCAAATCCTTTTTAAATTTATGCGAAGCTAATGTTGCAAACATCTGCCTGCACTGCAGGTTGGTATGAAAAGCTTCAATACTGCAACAGCCTTGATTCAATGGTATAAATCTCTGCAAGGACTCAGTTGCAGCCTCTTCTAAAAGAAATAGTAAATAGGACTTCAAAATGTGTCTTCACATTAAGAGGTTCTTGAGCCTGTTACATTGTGACACTCCAGCCTTCCTGTGAGAGGAATCTTACCCTTGACCATGGCAGTGATCCTCCTGAGAGACATCCAGGTTTGACTAAAGGTACCCTGAGCATCATCTATGCCTGGGTAGAACTGCTGAAGTCAGTAAGGTCTGCCACTCTAAGTCCTTAGTTCAAGCAAGAGAGACATGGATACCAGATGTTTAATACATCTCCCAAAATAGAAACAGGGTATTCATAACTGTTCAGGTGATAGAGATATACACATATTTGTATGTAGTCTCTCTTGAACCAACCCTCAGCGACAGTTGGTATTAAGTAGTAACTCCAAGAGTTGCTGTTGTAATGGTCTTCTCTCCTGTAGACTGGTCATTCAATGGACAAACACATACATCCTCCAGCCAAAATGGCTGGTTGAAAAAGAATATTTTTTTCTTGATCTATTTCTGGAATAATTTTCCTTTTTTTGTAGAAGATTCTTGGCATCTTTTGCCTAACAACCCTAATTATTTTTTGATTTCTTCTTGAAGCTTCTGTACTGATGAAATTGTAGAGAAAATGATTGATAAACAGAAAAGAAGCATTTAACTGCCCATTCTGGTGGTTTCTTGAGTCTCAAGAACACCTATTCTCAGCACTGAGTGGAGGTAAAGAGAAGGTAACAAAAAGTCATTCTTGCCCCTTCGTACCTCTGCACATAAGAAAGTTTTAGAAACTAAGACCAAATGGAGGCAAGTATCTCCAATTTATTTTGAGGCTGAAGATATGGCAAGAAAAGAGCATTCCTATTTCTTCTGCTGAGACTGGCAAAAGGCAAAAAATATTTATGGAATTCCCTGGGCTATGGCAAAGTGCTGTCAAAGCTCCATTTGTGCAGCAGACACTGTGGAGGTTGTGTTAACTTACCTCAATAGGGCACAGATCACCTCTTGGCCCTCAGTGTATCCTGCCACTGACCAAAATTTTCTACTGCTTTTGAGATCAATATAAGAATAATGCAGTTGCTGTAGATGTTATCCATATATCCATATGCCCCACTGGAAGTGGGTGAACCCGCATTCCTGAGCCACCTCAGGCAATTTGGTAACTGCATTGCTGATGCCTAAATGTTCAAGCAGAAAGAGCCGATGCCAACCACGCTTGCAAACACCCACTCTCTGAAGTTGTTCTTCTTTGACTGCAGTCTTTTTTAGGATTCAGATTTTAGATGGATGAAGTGAACATTTGGGAGTAAAAACAGAGGAATCTCCAGCTGCACTTGCCCATACGTGGTTCCTAGCGGCAGACAGCCCTCAGAATTTCTCATTACTCTGTCAATATTTCAATTCCCTAGCTTGTGCTATGTCAGCACTGTAGCATGGTGGAGAGACAGATAAAGAAGCAAAGCCAGCAGTACACACTCAGCAGTAGTAAAGAAATTAAGTAATTTTGGGGTACAGGAGAATTAACCAAACCTATACACAGAAGAAACCACGTACATCTTTTAAAAGCCAAAAAAGCCTTGATCAGTATTAACTCTGTAAATTAAGCAAACTTCTGAAGTTCTGTATACACTTCCAACCTTTTTCACTGTTTTGTTTACACAAAACAAGTGCACCTGTTTTTAATTTTACAAAATTTTTGTTTTCTCAGCAAGCACACAAAAAAGCCTGTGATGACTCACCTATAAAGATCTGTATCATAATCCAGTGAAACAGCACAAAATGGGACATTTTATCTGATGGAGACTCCACGGCAGTGAGTGGAAGAAGAGAAAACTCGATCTTATGCTTTCCCGAAATGCTGAGTGAGCTCCACTGAAGTCTCATTTCTCCATTTCCAGAGTTTGTGCACTGCAACCGATTCTTCCCTACGCTTCCGGGGAGAAGCTAGCCAAAAGAGGTGGTTCTCCTGTTGTATTCAGCATTGGTGTGGCCTCAATTTGAGTACTGCGTGTGGTTCTAGGTCCCACAATTTAAGAAGGATGTGAGGGTCCCTGAACACATTGTGTTTTAAGGGGCTGTTCAATACCCTCCGCCTGACACAGCATCAGAGAAGGACTCTAGCACTTGCAGACCTATTGTTCTCCATAGTACATTGGAGTAGGAAGCTCCTTCTCATTAGCATCCTCATCCATCACACCACCACAAAATTGCAGTGGCAAGAAGTGGACCCCCAACAGGCTAGGCTCCAGCAAAGGCAGAATGCCTGGTTTCTTCGACCACCATGCAGCCAGCTGGCACTACTGTCCCTAACCTAGTGGCAGATACAAGTGGCATGAAGCTCAGAGAACTATTCTGACTTCATTCTGAATCTAATGCTTCTCTGTACCTTCACATGCTTTGGTGCATCAAAATGAGCAGTGTCTTAGTGTCAACATTATAAGGCGCGTTAGCCAGCAATCAATAAAATATCTAGTTTGCTATGTTCCACCAGGTACAGTTCATAAAATTCAAAGTACACACAGTCCCAGCTGTTCTGTGGATGGAGCTAATGAAACCTGATGTGCCCAATATCCTGGAGACTTTTACCCTGCAATAATCCCAGTTTGTCCTTTGCCTCCCATCACTCACCATTAAACAGTGGCTGCGAGCCCATGACCAGTTGATGCCAGTGCAGGGAGCAGCTGAATCCCAGCTGGGGCACAAACGTGGAGCTTCATCCAGTTACCAGTTTCATGAAGCTCGTCAAAACAGAATTGGTCAGTAAGCTGCAGGTGACTATGGAAAAAAGAGGATGGACACAGCATCATGTCAGCTTTGTTTCTTTAGCAAGGCTGGGCTAAATGCAGCAGAGTGAATTGAAAAAGGCCACCCAAAATCCAAGTATGCTGGGAAGAACCAGAAAAATATACCTTGTTTTCTGCTCGTGTACTGCTATCTAGTGGCTTCTTGCAGAGAGAAAAGAAAAAGCAGAGAGCTCTCAAAAAAAAAAAAATCAGTTTGTAGCTTGTTAGCCTTATCACACTCAATGCCCTGCCAGTCTGTGTGCAGCTGGATAATCTCCTAGAGAGTGAATGGCTCTGAGTGCCACTTGCACGTCTCTGGGACTCGTTTTGAAATGCCTGTTCCAAGATCCACTGACAGGAGTGGAAGTCACAAAAAAAAAAGCACAGGTAGCCTCTGCCTGCCTGTATTTGTGTGGATTATACTGCATATCCAAGGCAAATTTCTTGCTCCACACAAACTTTGCAGTGTCTGTTTACCAAATAACTGCACAGCAAAAAAGGAAACTTTAATTGAAACCTTCATTATCAGGTATTCCAGGACTTTATTTTGCATGAAAACTCTCCAATTTAAGAATTAGTCTGAATTAATCTGAAATATTAAGAAAAAAAATCCTTACAGGCAAGCAATTTTCACATTTAGCAGTCTTCAAGGTCTGTCCTTGAACTCCTTCAGAGCAATCAGGTGGAATCAGGTAATTTTGGAAACCCCACACTTGTCTAACTCTGATCCCAGTAGAGATTGATTTGGTAAAGTTGCAGAAAGCAGAAATTGTTGAAGATGTTTTCTGAGATCGAGTTCAGAGACCAGATCAGACTTCCTCCAGCTCTGGTCATGGGCTAGAGCCCACAGCAGTGACATGATCAGACAGGCATAAGAAAAGCAATTGTCTGCAGTGGGGTCAATAATTTTAGTCTAGCAATTGTTACAAATAGTCAAATACAAAAAATACAGTCTGACACTAGCAGGTCCTTTCTAGTTTCAGTACCTTCTCACACAACCACATGTCATCTTTGTGGCAAAAACATGGCAGAGCTGGTTTCTTCCACCACCTTCCCTGGCCAGGGATCAGTAACCACCTAACATTTGTGCTCCCACACTGAGCTCTTCAGTCAACCACAAATTCAATTCTGTGTTTTCAACCTTTTTGGCCTACTGCAACAGGCAGCTGCAAGACAACACACAGCATAAATGAAAATACAAAGCACACCAGGGTCCATTATCCCAACTTGCTTTTCATTTCTTCCTTCCTCAACAGGATGAGGAGCCTCTCCCTCCTTCACAAATCTTTGAAAGCATGCTCACCTGCCATATCCCACCTTAGCCAGGCTCTCCAGAACTTCAGGGGGGAAACAATCCCCTCCCAGCCCATGGTAGAGATGGGAGGGCTTCATCTCTACCAGCTGGGGCAAGGATGGGTAACATCTCTACTGAGCCCAACTACCCTTAAAGGCACAACCAGAGGGTTGCTCCAAATGTCTCAGCTGTTAACATAAACACCTACTGATTTTGTTACTGCTCCTCTATGCCTCATTGAATAGCACAGCTTTGTTCTTTACATGACTCCCTCAAAAACGATGAACTTGATAGAAAGTTTGTGGTCAGTCTTCGAGTCTTCCCTGTGGCAGCAACGTCTGCTTTAGGTGTTCTGTATTGCTGCTGGTGAGGAGCTTCAGAGCTAAATTTGTACCCATTTTTGGTGAGAGTTGGTCTCTCTCCTGCCTGTACTGCTCTTCTGCTTGAAACTTTCAGGAAGTCCCCAGCCTCTGATTAAAAATGTGTTCTTAAAAACAATTGGGGAAAATTATTCTCCCACTAAAGCTGATGTGGGTGTGTTCTGTCTATTGCTGAACCATGGGTAAAGGCTGGCACTGAGGGGCAATGAAGGAAAGGCACTAGGCCATACATATGCCCAGTTATGAGCTAAAAGCCCACAAAGACAGCATAAGACATTGTTCTTTGATACCTAGAGGGCTGTAAAGGCAGGGCAAACTTTCAGCCAAAATTTTCTGCAATGCCCATGATATTTTCCACAAGCTAAGAAAAGTTCGAATTTAATTCACTTTACAAAGCAGGGAGTTTTTTTGTTCAGTTGTTTTAGAGGCCTACAAGTAAGACTTTCCACATTGAGGTCTTCTTAGGGCACAGGTAGCCCCAAAGAGAAAGTCACAGAAAAAGTGATGTATCTTGCAGAGAAAAACACACTTAGTCACAGCTCTCTGAAAACAAGCTGTGAATATTCTGCATATTGAAGCACTGATCCTGTAGGCTCCAAGAACATCCCATGAAGAAGTGGGCATCAGTAGCTCCTCCAGATTTAACTGCGGGCTCAGTACATTGCATTACTAAATGTACATTGAAATACTAGTACTACTAATTTTTCCACATGTCATCTTTGTGAGGGCAGCTATGATACTGCTTCTGCCCTCTGATGGCAGATAGAACGTGCAGTAATGACAAACTTTTAAAAACCATGTGTGGTTTTCCTTTTGCAACTGAGCACTTCCGGCACTTCCCCTTTTTTTCCAAAAAGGAAGAGAGAAGTTAGAAGCAGATAATAAATATAATGGTAACTTTATTTAGGGTTTCATAAGTGGATTCTGGAAAATTCCATTAGAGCCAGAAGGGTTTCTGTTCCTGGAACAGGTTGATAAAGTTTTTAATTAGAAGTGTAGCCTTTATTTGTTTTATTTGAACGACGTGAATAATGCTTCAATAGTCCAGTCACGTTTAGCTGCTGAGCAGAGGGAGCAGCTAGCATTTTGCAAACTATTTAACGTCACAGCAATGACAAAGGCAAGCATTCATACAGTCCTTAGTGTATTATATAAATGTTTTCCTCTGCACGGGTCTCATCTTCCAGGGCACTATGGTCTGCTGCACGCTGTGGTCTCCAAAATGCAACAAAGCTGCACAAAAGAGTAAAAACCGTGGTGTTAAACAAAAACCAGACAGTAGAAACGCAGAATAAGAGCAGATAGTTAAATCAGCCAGCTCACTGGAAAAATGTAAAATATGCAAAAATGCTTATTTAAATGTGACTGATAATGAATCGTTTTTTCACTTATGAGACAACCCACACTTGAAGTTTGCATGGTCCCTAATGCAATGAACTGACAGTTATATTCATTTCTGCTTACTAACTAATATGTAGTAGAATTTATTAATTTCTTTTTGCAACATTTCCTATTAACTTCAGGTTAAAAAAGAAAATCAAAGTACATGGTGGAAGAATCAGCATACTGACAACATTTTCTTTCTGCAACCTAGTTTGTCCTATCAGCTAAAGCAGGAACCAAATACTTACTTTGGAAAGTCACCCGTCGTCTTCTTATTGTATGAATATCCTAAGCATCATCCAGAATGAAAATTAAAAAAAAAAAAAAAAAGAAAACAATTTAATTTAAACCATCAGAACTAAGTAAAAGTAGCAAGTTAAAAACAAAATAAAAATAAAATAATGTTTACAAAACCAAATGTGGGAACTTTAAGCAGATGTTTTCAGTGTAGGAATCCCAATTATTTCCATGAGAACTAATTCGTATGGCTTAGTCTGACCAAGAGCCTATATGGAGAAAATCTGGCACATAGAAAAATATTGGATATATTTATATGAAACCAGTGCCCCTCCCATTGGGAACGGCTGGGACAACATGGCAACTGAAGAGCAATGGGTAGGAGGAAATGAGTGGTGCAGGAGAGGTGGACATATATCATGCATCTCCTCACCAGGCTGTGGTTACTAAAGAGTCCGAAACATAAAATGATGAGACCACACTGGCATCTTGCTGTTTGGTGCCCCAGAGGCTAAGGGGGAGAGCTGAACAAGCAGCCACAGCACAGGGCAGAGAGTGCAGCCATCCAGAGAGGTGTGGCATCTGCCACAGCTGTGATTTCATGTACCCGGCCCACCTGAATAATCACCTGTGAAAAGTACTTACGTCTAATGATAAACAGAGCCAAAAAAAGGATGACTAGAAGTGCCACACATAAACCAATCCCAATGTATAACCAATTTGCTGAATACTGCTCACTGGGACGCGATACAGACGGGTTCTGTCAAACACAAGACAAATGAGCATTAGTGGCACTGGCAGTGAGAAGCCCATACGGCACCCAAAGGTCATTTGTGTGTTTTGCAGCCCTGCAGTAGAAGTACAGCTGAGAGCAAGAGCCTAATTTTAGATACAAGACTAGTTTTAAGCAGCATCACTGCAACAGTTGTCTGAACCATGCTGTTAAACACATTATTTCTTGACAGCCAAAGGACCTGAAGTTATAACAAATCCCATTTTTCCAAGTTTAATACTACTTGGTGAATATTTTATTTGTAGGATTAAATTGTTCCCAAGTGTCACATACACTCCCTTTTTGTCAGCTTTTTCAGTAGTTATTCAAGGCTGCATATCAATAAGTAAATATGCCTTCTCCATGCATTGGCCTTTACTTAGGCAAAACTTCTTTCTGAAGCCAGCCATTAGATATCCAACCTCTTACCACATCCTGGGCTGCATCAAAAGAAGCATGACCAGCAGGTCGCAGGAGGTGATTCTATCCCTCTACTCTGCTCTTGTGAGACCCCATTTGGAGTACTATGTCCAGCTTTGGAGTCCTCCACAGAGAAAGGACATGGACCTGTTGGAACGGGTCCAGCAGAGTGCCATGAAGACAATCAGAGTTCTGGAGCACCTCTCCTATGAAGACAGGCTGAGAGACCTGGGGTCATTCAGCCTGGAGGAGAGAAGGCTCCAGGGACACCTTACAGCAGCTTCCACTATCTGAAGGGAGCCTACAGGAGAGCTGGAGAGGGACTCTTTCTCAGGAAGTGTAGTGACAGGACAAGGGGTAGATTTTCTTTCCTGTGAGGGTGGTGAATCACTGGAACACATTGCTCGGGGAAGTTGTGGATGCTCCATCCCCTGGAAGTGTTCAAGGCCAGGCTGGATGGGGCTTTGAGCAACCTGGTCTAGGGGGAGGTGTCCCTGCCCATAGCAGGGGGGGTTGAAACTTGATCTTTAAAGTCCCTTCCAACTCTAATCATTCTATGATTCTACGGTTTGAAACACAGGCCTGGGAAGAGGCTGAAGCGCTGTATGATTCCTGACATACATTCTGCACATGCAGCACATACTGTCTTGTAGCATGTCCCAGCTGGCCTTCCCAGAGGCTAACTTGGCTGTCTACTCTTCCTGATAAAATCCAGGTGATATTCCTGCCTGTCACTCTGCAATAGGTGCTGGGGGTCGCAGCAGGACAGACAGAGCCCTCTGTTTGAGCCCCACTGCCCGGGGGGTGCAGGTGCATTGCTGCGCTCTGAGGCAATCCAGCTCCTACTCCTCCCCATATCCTGCCATACCTGCATGTTTGAGGTTACATCCCAGCAGTCTGGGGCATTTGAGCAAGGATCAGGGGCCTGAAAGGCAATAAAGATGTTTATAAAGCTCTTCCTGAATTAGTAGGAAGTACTTTATGCATGGAAAGCAGGTTTTCTCCCCCCCCCCCCTTCTTTAATAATGAGCACATAAGTGATCTTTCATAAGCACTAAACATGTACACTACAAAAAGAAAATAATCTTGCAATCACACTAAAACAGTACAATTGAACTGTAGGGATAAGCCAATATACTCTTCACGTCTACCCACTTCATCTAGGTATGCTGGAGCACAACAGAGATGCTTACAGTCTGAGGAGCTTCTGAAGCAGAAACCGGCGGCCACGTTCTCGTGATGGTGAAGGGTGATTCATTGGTGACAAAAAGGGCTGAGCAAAGGTGAGACAAACACATCACTTGCACAGAGAAACATTCTGCCGTGACAGAGAGGAATTTGTACTACTGACTTGGGACCACTGAACTTAAGTAGCTAACAGGAGTCTCAGCTCTGTGCACCATAAAGAAGTTGGTGCCTTCAGAGAGCAGCACAAAACTCTGAATATTGGAGCCTACGCCACCCTCTTCAGAGCTTTGAATTCCTTGCAGGGAACGGCTACCTCTTGCTTTTATCTCAATATAGAGCCTAGAAGGACAGAGTCACCACGGTAGGCATCTGGTTTTGGAGGCACGAAGAGGCAGTTGAAGCCTAAATCAAACTTATGTTGTTCTGCTGAAAACTGATGAAGGCTCAGGGTCTTGAAAGAGCTCGTGGTGCAAAGTCATAGAAAGCAAGTAAGACTTTGAAAGTCCCAGAGAGCTACCCAATTTTAAAATTCAGAGCTACAAACTTACGTCTTCTGTATCATCAGTCTCAGTTTCTCCATGTGTTGTCAGATGATATACAACCCTCCCAAAACCAAAATCTGCTGTTCACATTATGACAACCCCAGCTGGTTCCTTTGATGTTTTAAATTGTTACACATAACCCAGAAGCTTTGTTTTGAAGAGGACGGGATCATCTGCTTCACTGTCCTCTTCCATTGGAGGTTCTGGAGTTTTCCTACATCAGAGGCACATGGCCACCGGCCCTTTCTAGTCCCCCTCTGTGTGAACATGCACACATTAACGTGTTCTGGAAACATAAACAATTGTTCCACCAGCAGCTAAGGAAGATGTCACAGGGTTAAGAAAACCCGTGAGTTCTAAGATTGGAAGCCATGTTATTTGCAGTCAGAACAGAAACAGTATGAGAAAGTTTTCAGTTCCTCTTCCGAAAAAGGAAATGCAACTGTTGTAACATTTTGGAGTTGCTCAGCGGGAAACCTCTGAGATAAAGGGAGAAATATAAAAGTATCGTGCCTGATTTTTGTTTCAAAATCCAGAGAATAAGGTATTGTTACACTATGAGCTCTTTCTTGCGTGCTAGAAGTTGTCTTTTTCAGACTGAAAAAGATGCAGCTGAGGAGATATATGATAGAAGGATATAAGCTCAAGCAGAATGAGGAAATCGAGTGAGGAATAGTTGCTCCCTGTCTCTTCCACTACAACAAGGACCCTTACATTATTAACTATGCACAGGCTACACAGAACATGGGGAGTCTCCAAGACACATGTTATACCAGGGCAGAAGAATGCTTTAACACTGTATCAGAAAATTACTGCCCTGGTTCTACGATCCTCCCTAATCATCTGCTCTTGACTGCTACTGGAGATAGGTTCTTTAATTAGAGGCACTTTTGAGCTAGTCAAAACAGTTCTCCATTATAAAGCAAGAAATAAATCAATTAAAATTAAATCTGGGTACACCCAGATCCTAAAAATTTGTGTTTTGCTGTTCATGGGATGCATTTCCAGAAGCAAACATGAGATTTTACAAAGAAAACAACATACCAAAACAACAACCACAAGAAAAACAGTGATTGCAGTACCAATAAAACATAACACCTGGAAGCAAACTTCCTCCCAGTCTCTGTATAACATCACACGGCATTTAAATCCAAGTTCTGATCTCTGGTTCTATGGTAACATTCAATAAGTTTTAGCCAGGAAATTTCTATCGGTTTGTTTCCTTCCCAAGACCCCCACTTGCAATAGAGTTTCTATAGGCTGTTGAGATTAATGCTCAGATAGAAGTTACCTGAGGTCTGTGCAGAGGTGTAAGTGTGAGGACTTGCAGTGGAGATTCTAGCTGATATTAAAAAATAAAACAAAACCAATATGTATTATAATTAACCTTAGTGTGCATTTACAGAGTGAAAAAGAGAAAATGTTTCCATAATAAAAATTTGCAAGCACCAGCTACACAAGTACATGTCAGCCACTTAATCCATAGATTATCATGCTTTTTTTTTTTTTTTAACAAAAAAGAGAAAAGCTAAAAATCAAAGGAAGAGTTGACTACAGAAAAAAAAAAAGGTCCATGCACATTTTGTGTCCCTGGGCTTCACTCTAGAATCAAGCAGAGAAAATGAAGCAGTGTTCTTGATGAAAAGCGTGCAACTGTGAGTGAATTAAGCACCCTAATGTCTGTATCTTGGGCTGCATCAAAAACAGGGTGGCCAGCAGGGAGAGGGAGGGGATTCTGCCCCCTCTGCTCTACTTTGGTGAGACCCCACCTGCAGGGCTGCCTCCAGCTCTGGAGCCTGCAGCACAGGAAAGTCATGGACCTTTTGGAGTGAGTCCAGAGGAGGCCACGATGGTG
Source organism: Nycticryphes semicollaris (assembly GCA_013400055.1). Taxonomy (NCBI): domain Eukaryota; kingdom Metazoa; phylum Chordata; class Aves; order Charadriiformes; family Rostratulidae; genus Nycticryphes; species Nycticryphes semicollaris. The sequence continues at coordinate 1,180,595 of VXBJ01006628.1, forward strand.
ATCAGAAGGCTGGAGTACCTCTGCTGCAAGGACAGGCTGAGAGAGTTGGGGTTGTTCAGCCTGGAAAGGAGAAGGCTCCAGGGAGACTTTATAGCAACCTTCCAGTATCTAAAGGGGCCTACAGGAAAGATGAGGAGGGACTCTTTATCAGGGAATGGAGTGATAGGACAAGGGGTAGCAGTTTTAAACCAAAAGAGGGAAGATTTAGATTGGGTATTAGGAAGAAATTCTTTACTCTGAGGGTGGTGAGACATGGGAACAGGTTGCCCAGGGAAGCTGTGGCTGCCCCATCCCTGGAGGTGTTCAAGGCCAGGCTGGATGGGGCTTTGAGCAACCTGATCTAGTGGGAGGTGTCCCTGTCTGTGGCAGGGGGTTTGGAACTAGATGATCTTTAAAGTCCCTTCCAAATCTAACCATTCTAAGAATCTATGCTGTCCTCTTAAATTCTTCAAATAGTGCTTCTAAGAAAGCTCAGTAGTGCTATGCACCATGAAACAAAGCACAACATCCTTTTTTTTAATTGCCATGACCATGCTGGGATTAGAACAATGCCAAAGACAGCTTAATTTAAATAGCACTAACATCAGATCTGCAAAGTCCTAAAGATCTGTCCTATGGATGATTATAGAAATAATTTCCACCACAAGCTTTGAAATCCAGACTTAACAGCAGATTTGACACAATAGTACTAACACATGAGAGCATCTCTGCACTCACCTTTCTCTATCACAACATCGTAGTTATTCAGCTTATCATTGAACAGCCCTGGAATCTCCACACGGCAGCAGTATGTCCCACTGTCCGCTTCCACGGCGTTCACAATCGTAAGGGACACATTACCCATCTGCAAGTTCCCTTCCAACTTATACCTGCTGTGGGACTGCTCTGTCACCTTCCATCCATCTGTCCAGATAATGGTCCGAGAACATTTTGAAGACGGGCACTTGTCACGACCCCAGCACATTGATGTGATGTCCTGTCTGCTCTTAACACTGTAAAAGCAGGGCACAATGACAGTCTCACCAACTTTTCCTTTCACAAGCAATGCTGATACTGTGGAGCCTGTGGACAAAAAAAGCAGAGGTAGTTGTTGAGCACAGTGCATGGAAGTTTCTCAGGCATCTTGCGAACACCACCAGGCATTGCTGGAGTGAGTTTTCCATGACCAGATGTGAACCCCAGCAGGACCGATGCACTGAGGGACAACGATCATTGTGATTTGTTCAGATTGAGCCTCAAGCCAGAGAAAGAAGAAACACGTTTTCTGCAGCCTCTGCAGAGAGGTGAAGAGACTTTGCATCTGCACAACTTGGTGGCATCTCTTTAGCCACAGCCAGTCAGTTAGCTAGCTCTTTGTATATGTTAATTCAGATGCAATACAAGCTGCATGTGGGTTAATGGTAAGACACTGATTTTTCATTACCACCATTGTGGGAGACTCTCCTTCCCTTTCAATGAAAGGTCACTAAACACAGGTTTCATTAGAATGATCACTGCTGAACATGTTTCGTTTCTTTGTCTGATGACCGATTTTGCCTATTCCTATCAGGAGAGATTTTTCAGAATTTTTCTGAGAAATTTTATATGCTCTTTTTTTCACATTTGTTTTCTTCCCTCATTCTCATGTAGTTTCTGATTTGTTTGGTTGACATTAAAAGCAATTTTTCACATTTCCAGAAGGCTGTGCCACACTATTCAAGTCAAACCCATGAGACCTAGTGGCCAGTAGCCCATTCATGAGGGTAAGATAATTTCTTTTGCTGTATTTAGACCACTCCAGTCAATATTCCCTTTAGAAGGGTTTTAATAAAGCTGTATTAAGTGCCAGCCAAAATCGTTTGTACTGTGGTGATCCTGTCAAACCCATCCTGTAACCACCTTCTTCTACAGGCTATGCAGTGGGGCTTCCAAGCTGCACATTCTGTCTGCTTGTACTTCAAAGAAAGCTGTTTGCCATATATTTACCACTACACGTTTCTTATAAAATTCAGTAATACAGGATCAAACGTGTAAAAATTTCAACCTACCCATGTTAACATTGCAGGGATGGAATTCTCTGCAGCAAGTACAGGCAACAAATTATCTCTATTAAAAGTCCAGCTCAGTCTATAATTGGGAAGGGAGCTCCCCGAGGTTGGTCTGCCAACATGCACCAGTGGATCCTGTGTACCGTATGATTTGATTTCAATTGTCCCTTGTGAAAAAGATGCTTTCCCCAGCTCAGCTATTTTCCTAACCTGAGCTAGTACAGTTAAAAACACGTCTGCATTCAGACACTTTGCCACACCAGTGTACTAGAAACTAATCTCTGAAAATACTGTATTGTATTTAACAACAAAAAAAGCAAGCTCTAAATGAATCTCATCATAAAAGGCTTTATAAAGAACTAAAGGAAATAATATCTGTAATATCCCTTTTCTTTCTGCTGAACGTATTCTACACCAAATTTTTAATGTCTATCTGCCCATACCAGTACCACTCTGCAACCTGTTGCCTTCCGTGCTATTGCCTTTAATGCTGTTTTCCTAGGAGGGCTGCTTTCTCCGAATGAAAGAGGAGGAAGTATTAATTTGTCCCAAGAAAATTTCACAGTGGCTAAAAAGCATCAGAAGCCACAGTTGCTTTTTCCCCCTGTCTTCCTAAGCATTCACCTTCACAAAGGATGTTGAAGTGAAATACCCTTGTTTTATGTCTTTTCTAAAACGATCTGAAGTTCTCTGCTCATCTCAGATCATCATGATCTAAAAACTGCAAAAGATCATTCACTAGTAAGACCAGCAGAGAGCACCTTTAAAACCATCATACCCTCGATATGATTTCATTTTAAAAAGGAGATAACGCCACGAGAAAACGGTCGCACCACTGTGATAAGTTCTATTCACAACACAGATGTGCCGTTTCTTTGTCATGTGGCCACTCTTCCTGTTGTAACTTAAGATCTCTCCCGTTCCAACCCTCAGAAACACTGATGCACGTTACCTCCATCCACCTATTCCCTTAGGTCCACGTGATTACCTGTAAACAGGACCAGAAGAATCCAATTCACGCAGAAGACAGACGACATTGTCGCTGAAGAGGAGGACCACTCCTGTTCACCCGCTGGGGACCGGCATTCAAGAAAACTTATCTTCTTAGTTCAACTTCTGGTTTTACTTTGTTGTACGTCATCTTCAGACACAACTGAGAATGCCTTCTAGTCCAATCCGGATTGCCTTTCCTGTGGTTTGCCGGCGAGCCTGTGCTGCGGGCAGCACGCACGGCTGAACACTTGCTGACTGCGGTTTGACTGACAGGCTACAATACCCAGCAGCAATTCCGAAATCTGCTTCTCGCTTTTTCCAGATTTGCTCGATTGCAGTAGACGAAACTGTTATCAGCACCGTCGAGCTGACACGACAATCGGTAATCCACAGCCCCATACTGCTTCCCACACCTTTTTTTAATTTTTTGCCAAGAGCAGATAGAATTTGGGTAGGAGGTTACACAGGATACATAACAGATTGGAGTAAACTGGAAGGACTTAGCAAAATAAGAGATTCCTAGGAAGAATTACTCAAGTGTTTAACCATAAGTTAAACTCAGAAGCAGTTCAGAGTGTCCTTAGGGAAATGCTAATTTCTTTGTCAACTATAATTCGTCAGTATTGGAAATATGCCCTACTGTTACACAGTTGTAGCCTAATAGATTCGCAGCCTTTCATCAACTGACCCTTGAAAACTCTGTTTGCAGCTGGGCTTTTGCAATGTAAAGTAACACTCACAAAGAAAGCAGACCTCACTTTAAAATTAGCCTGGAAACCACATCGTCCCAGGCTCGCTTTGAAAAAGTGTTGCTGAAGCTCAGCTTTTGTGAAATGGTGTTCCTTGGCCACCCTCCCTGTCCCCAGGTCACCTAACTCTTGGGGAGGACACCTCGTCCTTTATATTGTTTGGACTAGAACAGCAGCTGTGATCAAGTGCATTCGGCCTAGGGCCAACAAATTGTTCTTTGCTGAAGTAACTAATTTATTTTATGCTGCTTTATACAGACAAAATTAAGCTGCAAGGAGTTACTTTTTAATCAATAAACCGCAGAAATGCTTCCAGAACCACACATTAGCTTGGAATCGGAACCAGCAGAGCTGCCTGGCACTGACTACCTTACATGGCATCAAAGTCACCAAAGTGACAGTTCCTTTAAATGGAAAGGGAGGAAAAGCAAGGGACTGAAGCAGCCAAGACACAAAACACTAGAACATACCTGTATGAAAGGGCAGAGAGAAGGGAGAAAGGGTGATTTTTGTATGCAATGGCTGGAAGCAGGACTCTCACAAAAATGCTTCCTCTTTGCTTCTCTGGTTTGTGGGGAAACAGGAGAGCGTAGGTAGCTGCTACAGGAACAATTCTCACCATTAACAGCAGGATCCTGAAACTGCTGTGCACAAACGGAAAAGGCAGAGCAACCTGGCCCTGGCAGAAGGTAGGTGACCACATTCCCCACAGCCGTGCCACAATAGTGCGTGGCACAGGCTGAGGAACTCCTCTTGGTGGTTCAGCCTGCAGACCAGGACACATCCCTTTTGCGAGTTAACCCACCACAACATGCAACGTGTGTGCATCCACACGAACTCCTCCTCCACACGGGCCACATCTGAGAACTGAAATAAATAAATAGGATGAGAAAATAAGGAATCTTATTTTCTGAGGCTGTACTGCTCACTTCACCCAGGCTGGTTTGTTGATAGGAGAGTCCGCAGTAGTTCCGGTGCACACAGTAAGAGCGTGTGAGAGCTACAGGGCAAGAGTTAACCCACTTGCTTTAGATTTCATCTCAAACACAGACCGTACGAAATGCCCTGGCATCATTTCTGAGTCTCTACATACTTGTTTTCCAAGTTCCTGGTTTCTGTTTGTACAGGAAATTGGCACCTTTGCTGCAGAAATAGTGCTTGGGTTATCTTGTTCACGTAGCTCAAAGTAGCTGCACGTTTTTTCTTGACTCAGAGCATGTAGTCAGACCATACTTTGTGAGAATAAACCTAAACCATTAAATATTGAAATAATTTTAAAGCATTATTGGAAACATCTTTTCATTGCACTAATAAAATCATATCATTAAATACCTTTTCTTCTTTTCCCTCTAGATGATCAAAACTACAAACTTCCACCTTTTGTCCACTGGTGACACACTCGGCTTCTCTGAATCACGAAACTTCTGGAACTTTTCAAATAACTGAACTGCTGTTATCCCTGTGCTGTTCAGAGAATATAATAGAAGGGCTGGGTTTTTTTCTCTTCCTTCCTTTTTTTTTTTTCCCCCCTCCCAACAAAAAAAACTATGTAATATGAAGTTAGCATTACCTCATCGGGTTTCATAAGGCATGTATAATCCAACACACATTCTACACATCAACATTAAATGTTATTACATCCAAAAATAAAACCAGAATTTGCTGAGGTAAGGAAAGATCTCATCATCAGGAGCAGAGAAGACATTTATAATCAAATTTGCTCGTCAGTGAGTCACACCATCCTACGAGATGCGCAGCCCTTGTTTCCCTAAATGAACAGGCGCTGCCTTCACCGCAGCTACAGTCCCTTGTTCTCCCAAAAGTAAAAGTTGGAATAGAAAAAGGGAAAATGATCATTGCTTCGACCTCACAAAGGAAGAAAAAGCCTTTTTTTTTTTTNAAAGTCCTTTTTTTTTTTTTTTTTTTTTTTTTTTTTTAGCAGCCAAAAAAGAAGGCCAGGAAGCCTCCCCCAGCTTTCTAAGGGTTTACCTTAAACACAGAAAAAAATGAATCTGCAATAAACAAATTGTTTGTGTAACTTTTTGGAAAGTGAAAGCAGCCTTAAGCATCTTTCAAATTGCATGAGCTTCATTTACCTTAACAGCTTCACAGAAGTTCGTGGCAATTGCTAGTTGCTGCTAGGACCCAGATCACGCAGTATGTTCAAACTATAATACCCAGGCCTATGAATTTATTAAAAGCATAAAAGTTAGGCAAGAACCTACAGAAAACCATTGAGCACCTATGAGAGTTCTTTTTAGACCACAAAGTTAAAATGTCTGTGATAGACTGTAGCCCCACAATGACCTCTCTTATCCAGGAGGCACTAAACGTTTCCTCCCATCTTCCCCATGAGACAATATTTCCCGAGTAGATACCAAATTAATTCTGCACACTTCCGACTGGTTTAATTACCTACAAGTTACCAATTTAGACCTAGTCTGAGGAGAATGTAACAGCAATGGTTGAATAAAGAAGTGTTAAATTTGTAAAATTACTGAATGTTTCTATTGCTTTTATCATTACTTACGATGCCACATGCACTTAAAAGAGCAATGACGTTCTCCAATGAGTCATAAACTCGCTTCAGTTCATCTTTATCTGAACTGAGCTCAAGCCCCACCACCCAAGAGCTAAGTACTTTTGCCTGCCCATTTAACTAGCATGTCTGAAAAGAGAATTATCACATGAAAGAGATATAGCTTGTTAAATCACAGTTGAAAATAGAGTTTGGGCAAGTTCCCTCACCCATAAAGTTTACCTGGTTTTTAGCTCCTGTACATACTTTGGAAAACATACATATTGCGGTGTTACAGAGCAAAAAGATGAAGATTTCCCTAACAATAAGGGCAAGGTAAAGCCACTTTCTTCACTACCAAATCACTTTCTTCCTCTTGCTATGGGGAGTTGATCTAACTCAAATGTTCTTTAGACATGGCTGATATGGCTTCTACTTGCTGGAATACATAAGATTCTTTCATTTAGAGGTTCTCAATTAGTATAAAGGTTAATTATCCAATTAGACTCTCCTGCCTGTGAAAAAAATTTCAGCTAGGCAGAGCCCACCTGAAAGGCAAATACAAAACATCTGCACTGCAAAATGATTCACTTCATGCATGTGTACTAACTATACAGGAAATAGGTTACTCTAAGCATGTGTGTAAAAAAAGAGAAAAAAAAAAAAAGGCATTTTTGTAAGCTCAAGACTGACTGGTTATAATTTACATCTAAGAAAATTAAAGTCCAAGTAGTTTTAATTCATTTAGTTGTTGAGATCCCCAGCAGTGTCTCTGTAAGGCAAATTACACCCCATTACATCTGTAATAAAGGAATTCTTAGTTTCTCTTCAGTACAGGTGTAATATTACAAAACTAGAAAGGAAAGGATTCTTCAGACTTGATGGTAATTTTATTTCTAATATTGAATTACACATTCCTGAAAGGGCCCACTGAAATTGTAAACAATTAGCAATTATTTGAAATGGAGGAACTGTCAACTGCAACTCTTCTCAGTCAGACCCCTTAGTACAATACAATTAAAAAAGCAGCATACCTGAAAATGCAGACAACAAATGAACATAGGACAAAAAAGTTAATCTGTTAACATACTTTGTTTCTACCAATAAGCACACAGCTCACAAAATATTAAACAGTTTCAGCTGCATACTCACTCAGAGGCTCTAACAGGTGTACAAACAACAGCAAAACTAAATACAATATATACCCTCAGAATCTATTCTGCCTCTCACTACAGTGAGCTAACAAAAACCAAACAAACAGAAGTGTTTTCTTCATGTCATTTCATCAATAATGCTACACATAGCTGCATCTTTGTCTAAAACCTGATCTCTGGCGCCACCAGAACGCTCTCTCTGCTTTTCACTCTGTCCAATACAGTTGCTGCCATCATCAGGATCCATTGGTTCCACTTTCACTCTCAGTCCTCCCTCTGAATGAGGCAGATCATCAGGCAAGGAAGCCAGGCAGTTCTGAATCATCTCTACAACTCGCTCTAAGTGCTTCTGAAATCGCTCTGCTGTTTCCAAACGCTGACGTTTCTGCACCTCCATCATGACTCTCAGTGTCTCCCGAGCCTGGTGAGGGCGATACTCATTTATAAGATGATGGACATGAACAAAAAGCAGTTTCAAGTCTTCCAGTTTCTCCTCTCGCTTTATACTCCCTGGACTCCTTATCAAGATATCCAAAAGGTCCAAAAAGTTGACCAGGATAGACATATTAAGTTTTCTTAATTCCTTCTTGTGATCAAACTGCATAGGATGTAACCGTTCAATACCCTGGCTCTCCAATGGTCGAATAATCAGATCATCACATTGAAACTGATTACCAAACATCATATAACTGTCTTTCACAGGTGGAGGTGGCTTTGGAGCCAGGCCTTTACGAATATTCTCATCAGTATATTCTTTTATATATTGCATTGGAGGTGGAGGAAGGGCACTCACTTGCTGAGGTTCACTCATTTTTGCCAGATGAAAATACCTACAGAATATCCCAAGAAATATACGTTAAACAATTTGTGCAAGAGCCTTATCATATAAATAGAAGTGAAGACAATATAAGAGACCTGACAGTGAGAAAATGAGCCAAAAGAAAGTCGTCTCAATGGGTAGAATACAGGAAACAGTCGAATATATGTATCTTACTTTTTTACTACAGTATACTTTTAGCAGGATTAACTTCACTAGAAGCACGTTAAGCATTCTTTCATCGAACCATGAAAGCCCAGCCTGCAAACAGAGAGGGGAGAACCCTTCCCTAGTTGAGGACTGGTTCGCTACCAAGCCACCCGGTCAGAGGGAAAATCGCAAAGCACAACGGCGGGTAAGCGCTGCCCTCAGGGGAGGACACAGCCTGGCACCCCGGGTCCACAGCCGCCACCCTGCCCTGGGTCCGGGCCAGGCCCACGCTGGGCCCGGCCTCGGTTAGGCCCAAGCCCCGCCACAGCGTTCGCCAGGCCACTGCTGAAGAGAGAAGAGCCGGAGGCACCCTACGGCAAGACCCCATCAGCGACTGACCACGTACCGGGCGGAGGAAACAATCCCGTTGGCAGCCACAGGAGCCAACTATTCTCACCTGCCCGCAAGCTCCCCTCACTGCGACCGCCCGCACCCCACTTCCGGGAAGCGGCCCTCTTCCCTTCCCCTCTATTGGCTCACTGGCCTCGGCGGCACGCTCTGATTGGCCTCTCCGAACAACCGTCA
>VXBJ01006628.1:1197938-1237504 GCA_013400055.1 Nycticryphes semicollaris
GGGGGTATTCACCGTTGTTGGCAGAGTGAAGTCCATATGATTTGTCAAGACACTCTACTGTCCATGTTTTGGTTTATTAATTAGAGGAAAGGATCTCTGAGCGTTATTTAAACCAGTAAATTACCAAGCATGAGGGAAGTTATGCCCATGCAAAAGTCGTCTTGTATTTTAGAGGCTCAAGCACCTAAACAAGGTCTGGAAGTGTTGGAAGAGCTGCTGTTTACAGACTGCAGTTTTAGAAAACCGACAGCAGACTCTGTGTTTTTTAATCTAAGTGTATTGCATGAGGCAAACTGCTTTTTAGAAGAACTGGGAAATTTGGCACAAGTATTGATGCCAGTCTACAAATAGACATGAAAACCCCCTTGGCAGCAGTGACAATTTCTCAGGAGATGACAAACGTTTGTCGTGTTTCTTGTGCAACCACAAGAGTTCCCTGGAACTCAGTCACTCTGCCAAGAAAGGAAACACAGTGTTGCTAGACTTGTGCATGCCGAATGTTTCAATATATGCCACATCGCATCTTTGGCAAGACCACCACATCATAGACTTATATGCATATACTTATAGGGACCAACTGCACAACAGTTTCTGTTTGTCCTTGTTTCTGTTCCACGATACTGCATTGTCTTTAGTAAATTCTTTTACAGATCTGTACATCAAGTGCCATCTTTAAATTGTATTTTTATGGCAAACGCAGATGCTCAGTTAGCATTGAACGAAATTGGTAAGGAGTGTTTGAGGATCACTGGAACATGCTGCCTAAACAATATAAAACAGCAAGGACACGATATGCCACCCTGTTTTTTTTGTGAAGGAAAACCAATAGATCCAATTGAGAAATATGGTTCTCAAGTCTATCAACTGCCCTATTAAATCCAAGTCTACATTTAAACAGAGTTTACAATTCTGATATTTTCTTCTCACGAGAGCAGAGTAGAGGGGCAGAATCACGTCCTGTGACCTGCTGGTCATGCTGCTTTTGATGAAGCCTAGGATGCCGTTGGTTTCTGGGCTGTCAGTGCACACTGCTGGCTCATATTGAGCTTCTCATCCACGAGCACTCCCAAGTCCTTCTACTCAGGTCTGCTCTCCAGCCATTCTCCACCCAAACTGTATTTGTGCTTGGGATTGCCATGTCCCATGTGCAGGACCCTGCATTTGGCTGGGTTAAACTTCACACGATATGCACTAGCCCACCTCTCCAGCCTGTCCAGGTCCCTCAGGATGGCATCCCTTCCCTCCAGCGTGATGACTGCACCACCGAGCCTGGTGTCATTGGCAAACCTACTGAGGATGCACTCTATCCCACTGTCCATGTCTCTCACAAAGACGTTAAATAGCCCTGGTCCCAGTACCAACCCCTGAGGAACACCACTCGTCACTAGCCACCACTTGGACATTGAGCTGTTGACCACAACCATTTGAGTGTGGCTATCCAGCTAGTTCCTTATCCACTGAGTGGTCCATCCATTGAATCCATGACTTTCCAATTTTCAGACCAGGATGTTGTGCTTAATGAAAATACTTGTCTTGCACTTTTCCCACATTCCACCAGACTCCATCTCTCCAATCCTCAATAGCATCAGTAATACTTATACATCACTAATAAAAAATAAACAAAATGTTAAAAATGGAAGAGCAAAGTAAATTGCATTCATTTTAAAATACAACGGTATTGTTGAGCTGAGTGCATTAGGTACATATTATTTTTTTTTAAATTTAGCCTGGTGCAGACTGCGCTGAATGGTGCCTGAGGAGTCCTGAGGAAACCAATTGTGCTTGGTTTGATGTTTGTGCTCATTTCGCTGCTGATTCCACTGGTCTTGATTGATCCATCGAGGATCGTGCCTGTGCCTCCCAGAACATCCAGCCACAGACTAACTAGGCTGCACCTGATGCAGTCAGTAATCAGTAAATAGTAACCAATGATAATTAATTAGTTGTCAGTTATTGCAACCATTTGTTTTCTGCTTAAATATCTAATGACTACAAATATTTATCATTTCTTAAATGAATATATCCTGGATACAATTTTATTTGTATACATAGTAGGAACTTGCACTTATGTGGAAAACTTCCTCAAAATAAGTTGTATTAAATCTCTGAGACATACAACCAACTGTCCAATAATCTAACTGGGAAGGCACCATTCCTTTGGAAAAGAAATGCGGATACATGACCTACGTCTAAAAGGAAGAGAGAGAGACTCGTCCTATACATCCACATTCAGTGTGTATATTTATAACTGTATTTACTAAATGGGCAAGTAGGAGACAGATGCTTAATCATGCCACATCCCTTTTTTATTAATCCTTAATCATTGACTCACATCTACTGAATGCCCATCAAATGTTATTTTTTCCACAACATTTACCTTAGCGTGTATTTCAACATGTGCTGTTCATCTTATGACTTCACAGAGGATGTGGTTATGGTTTGACAGAAAGGAAGCTTTGCTGTAGATGGGAAGATAAAGCTTAAAGCACCTACACTCCCTTTTGAACACCTTTTTTTTCTTTTTTTTTAATTAACTGTCTTCCTTCTTGTGTCTCTTTCTTGGACGGGCACTCAGCGTGTCAGGCAGACGTCCCATGTCCTGGGAGAGGACTATTTTTGGCTCAGTCATGAATAACTGCGTGCTCCTGGAGGAGCTGCTGATCAAAAAATCCCAGCAGAAGAGAAGGACTTCACCCTCCAACTTCAAAGTGCGCTTCTTCATCTTGACCAAATCCAAGTTGGCTTACTATGAACATCGCCATGGGGTACGTCAGCCATTTTCTGTCTCGTAATAGAGTAATGGAGGGAAGGATGACATTTGTTAAGGGAAGGGAAGGATGCTGATGGAAGAAAGGATGCTCTTTATTAAATTTTATTTACCTTTCTGGTCCTTACTGAAATTGACTGAAAATTGTGTGACGGTCAAACAGATCATTTAGAGCTTCTGGTCAGCGGGCATTTGGTGTGCATGGAGGAATAAAACTACCTTGCTATTTTATAGAAAAGATCTAGTTTTGTTGTAGGAACTTATCATGGGCTGTTATCATCAGTGTGTGTAAGAGCTGCCAGGCAGTTCACACAGGTACAGGAGTGACCTGGAGTGGCGTATTGCCAAGTTCTCAAGTCTACCCTAACTACATCTGCCAAGAAAGTCATCCACAGATCTTCACGCTCTCATTCTTTTCTTCAGGGTAGCTGACCAATGGCTGGTAGGAGACCAGTCTAACATTTTATAATTAATTCAGCTGCCACGTGTAACAGGTCTAGTCACCAGAGTCAGCTTCAGTAGGGATGTAATGATGAGACCTATGCTTAGGCTAAGCATTGTTTCTACAAGCTTGCATGTCTCTGATTTGCTAAATATGAAGTAAATTAGAAGACAGTCTGTGCACCCCATTGTGCTAAGTGTGTTCTAGTGAAGTGAAAATTATTTCCCTCTTCTTTTTAGCTGGATGTTTGCTGAGCTTCATTGTGGTTTTAAATAATGTTGCTTGTTTTCCATTAGTCACTGAACATGCTGTTAATCCATTATGTTCACACACCATTACTGTACACAGACCAGTATTGGGGATCATGGTGCTTTGCTATCCAGCATTGGCAACTTCAGACCATCTGATCTTGCTCAGTTGCAGAAAATTAAGTTAAAACTGAACACAAAAAGAAAGGTGAAGTGTGTTGTGTCCTTGTACTGTATCAGAAAACTACTGAGGTTGGATACCAGCTTTAACAATTAACAGTCATTTTTATTTGCAAGTTATTTCTCTTAAAAATGTTTTCTTACCTGCATATTTAAATAGGAAAATATTTATTGCTGCATACTGTGCCTATATTTGGTTTGATATCTCTTTGATTGCTCTCCAAACTATCTTTCAAATGCCATTATTTTAAGATTTTAAATTCCATTATAGCTGTTCCACTTGATTATCCTGGGTAAAATTTTCAAAAGCATCTAAGTGATTCTGCTGTAGGCATTTAGAGAAATCTTTACAAATAGTTTTCTGTGGTGCTTTTTGAGTGTGGTGGACTTGAGATGAATTCAACATGCGCTTTGCCCAGATACTTTTGGAGAATTGCAGTAGGTGACTGTTGGCATCTTTAGACACTGAAATTGTTCAGAAAATCTGACTTGGTGTCTTTTAGTGGGACATAGATTTTACAAGCTATGTGAGTGTCTGAAAATTTTATCCCCTAGTCTCCCTAAAAGTCAGTTAGGCCAGATGAGAGTTTGGTATACTGTCTACTTTATCTTGTATATTATCTATTATAAACATGCACACCTTATGTATGTGTAGACACGTATGTGCCAACACACATGTAACTTTAGGCCCTTTTGAGGGATTTGGGTCTTGAGGGATTGTGGGTATGTCTAATTACAGAGTTGATTTTCCATAAAATGCTGAATTTTTTCAGCACAAACTGACAAAATCAGGTTGTTACATGAATAGAAGAACTTCGTTTGAATTGGGAGAAGGTTTTTTTTATGAAATAATCCTTTAACCAATCCTCAGCCTCTTTGGTGATCTTCCCCAAAATTAGACCATCCTGATGAGATCTCCATGTGATCAGGTCATTGCTATTCTGGAGATAAAAGCTTAGGGCAGCCCATGCAAGGACCATCTTGTTTTGTGCTGAGAATGGAGTGAACCCCCAGAAATTGGGGTCACAGCCAGTGAAGAGAAAAACTATGGCATCTGCTCAACACATCATGCCCATCCCCGTGAGTGAACTGGGAGCAAGGAGCGTGCTCAGGGGTGGAAATCAATGGTCTGTAGTGCTCATTCTCTAGCACAAGCCCTGGCACAGGCTTGGCTCTGCTCCATGGGGACTCTCTCAGGTAATTCATGGGGCTGGCAGGGTTTACCACAGGTTGTCACCATTGCCAGCCGGCATTTTGTGGTCCCCCTTCTCTGGAGGCAAATTGGTAAGGACATTGCTGTCCTCTGCCAGCTCTCTAGAGGTGGGACCAGCAACTGTCTTGGCTTTTAAATTATAGATTTTTCAAGGGAAATCTCTCTGGATGTTTGCTCTAAGACTTGTCAGTGATCCCAACCTGTCCACTGCCTTACTGCACTAGGAGTTCTATACTATACACTATCTGCTCAGTCAGTCATTAACAGCAGCCTGTGCATAGTCAGGTAAAACAATTAGCAAACTGCTTAATGAAAAAAAAAATCCCACTGATTTCAATCAGGTGGCTTAAAGTAAAGCATATGCTTAGGTGCTAAGCCCAGGCTTGTATGTTCTGAGTTTAACACCCAGTCCTTTTCTCCACATTTTGACTCTGTGGATATAAAAAGATGTTTAAATGTTTATTGTAGCAGTCCAAAGCAAGGGAATAAACAGGTCAAAGGGATATGGGGATAATTCTGTAAATGATACCAAAAGCTCTCCAGACAACCTATATCATAAAGGCAAATTTTTGCAATAACTGTAATAGCATTTTCATCGTAATGGCCATAGCTAGACAGAAGGCACTGTTCTCCACAGGGGCCAAGCACACAACCGCCCTTAATGTTAATGAAAGATATTTATGTATGTCATTAGGAGAATGAGCCCCTAATAAGTGACAACAATAAGAAGCTGTGTTTTCTGGAATTCATTACGCAGTGCACAATGCAGGGCTGTCTTAAAATAAAGCACAGCCCTGGTAACAGGAGCATGTATTCAGCCCCCGTCTCTACTAAAATACATAAGAAGTGCCTTTATTATAATATGCAAATAAATTCCATGGGCAAAAATTCTTAATTTCCAGGGTCTGATTTTTCAGCTACTGTGCATGTGAGTCAAGGAGCACAGGGAGTAATCATTTTAATTATTTCAGTGTGTGTGATCCTTACCAGAGTAACTGACAGTGAAGACACTGTGTGATACTCTCAGGGTGCCAGTACACTTGCAGTACTGCAGAAGCAGCAGACAAGGGAATCCATTTGGAGAGCTGTCTAGGACATTTTCAAATGTCCTTACTTAGCAAAACCACTTACACTGGTGAGTCACCTATAGCCATTCCTATATCCATTCCCCTAAAGGCTTCTGGTCATTGGTAAATCCTTCAGGTTAGCAGAGAGAGGAGTGAAGAGAGATAGTTTAGTATTTCAGATACCAAGTAGAGGTTCTTGCATAGTCTTAATCATGTCACATTCCTGCCTGGATGGGGACAGCCAGAAGCAAGCATCTCTCCCTGTATTTCAAGCTGGCTGCAGTCTACACGTGGCATCAATGTCTGAAGCTGATGCTACACTTAGTGAATAGGCCACTGCCTTCTGGGCTGGTACCAGACTAATGCGGTACCATTGCCATTACATGATCTCTAGGCTAGAGCTGATCTTCTTGGTATGGCTCAGATCTGCAGAGTGCTTGAGTCTGTCTCTCTCAACTACAGATAGCTGCTCCATGTCCCTGTGCCGCAGTTTTCCCTTGTCAAAAATAGGCATCTTGCCCTATACAGGCATTCTGAGCAGTATTTGAGGGCTGGGAAAGTTACACCTGACGCCTGGGAAGTTCAGGCACATAAATATTTTTAAATTTCATATCTTTGTGCACTCGTGGGCCATTACTAGTCCAACTTTGTAAGGCAGCAATGAAAGGAGCACACAGAAAAGGACCAAGTTCCCATTTCATTTACATCAGCACTATTCTTCCTACACTGGTCAGATGCTCAAGAGGTCATGTAGCATGAGTCAGCCGTGTCCTGAGCGCTTCCATTCACATCTTTGATATTCAGATATAAAGATGGCACTTCAATGCGTCTTGAAATTTGTTTTCAGTCTCTTGTTCCAGGAGAACAAAGGAATAAACTTGAGTGAAAAGCCTTTTATCAGCATCCTGAAATGCTTCAGCTGCTTCTGTTGCATTATCTACACATAGGGTTACTTTCAACAGCCCAAATACCCACAGTGACAAAGGCAGCACTTTGTTCCTCAGTCCAGCAGTCCATTTCACCTTGATTATTCTGCACATAACCCAATTTGTCCATCCTGCCCTGGAAAGACTTGGATTTTTTCCCCCAAAATTCTAATGTAAACACACTAAGACTTCTAAAAAACTCTAGTTTGGTGTTCCTGTTAATTAGAGTGACTGTTGATGCCATTTCTCATTGCACTGTGTATGCTGAATACCTTAACATTCATGAAGTTTCATCTAAAGTGATGGTTTTAATGACTACCTTCCAAATAAATACATATCTGAGTAGATATGTAATTCTTCATAACTTGTCATGTATTTATTAACAAGTTCTATTTGCTTGCCAGAACTTGCAATACCATCTGTCCACTGATACATATCTCCAACTCATTGATGAATAATACACCTATCACCCACAAAGAAGCCAGGCTTGGCATCTGTCTGCATCACACCTGTTTCAATGAATTTTTATGTAATAAAATCAATACAGCCTTAAATAAGGTGGAGACAAGGTACAAACCTGTGCCTAAAGTTAAATGAATCCTTTAGTACACCTCTGTGAATTTGAAATTTTTTTTTTTAATAATCCGAATTGTATTGTTGGAGTTGAAGGAGGATTAAATTCATATTGCCACAATGAACCTATTTCCACTGTGAAATCACAGAATCGTGGTGGTTCCTGGCTGCAGGGTACTTCTTAAATCCATTTAGTTGGACTTTAGTTGTCTTTGGGCAGCCTGTTCTGATGCATCTTACTGGATGTTTTTGTGGATATTTACAAAGTTCCCGTGTATTGACAACTTCTGCGACATGATTCAGGGCAGTGAAATTGTCTAGAGAAGGTTGCTTTAAGGAAAATGCAGGTTGTCCTGTGTCTGGTGTCTGTGGCCTTTCTAACTCTACAAATAGGTGATGGAATCTGGTAATAAAAATATCTCTTTTTTGCTGAAATAACTAATTTTATCTTCCAGAATTCGATCCTAATTATTTTCTTTTTGCACTTTCTGTGCATACTTGGCTCTGCTGCTATTAAGTCTTTGCCTATACTATTTATTGGTCTTTAATCTTTCAATTATGTCTGAGAAATGTCTTTCTAGCAAATGTCAGATACTTCCATCTTCTTTAAATTACAAAGCACAAATCTTTCTTCTGTCAGAGAACATGAAGGGTGCAGCAAAATCTTCAACCCATGCTTTTATATCTTTAGGAAAGAAGGAATTCCTCCTGATATGAAAATACTACAATAAATACAAGATTTCCCAATAGTTACCTTTTATTAGACTTTTCTACTGTGGCCATTTTTGCTTCCAGTGCCTGCCTTTGCTTTACATTGCAATCCTGCAATCCACATTCTAACTTATACTTTTGCAATGCCTGCCTGTTGCTTTATTCTCTTTCATCCTTTCTGACCATTTTTTTTTACCTTAAAGCTTATAGGTTTTTTTAAAGAAAAAAAAAAAAGGATGTAATTTATTCAATTCAATTTAACTTCCCTTCTTTCATTGAATTTTTCATTCACAGTAATCCATTCCTTCCCCCAGGCTTTGCTAGAGTCAAGAAGAGTTTTGAAGCAACTGATATAGTGTTCAGCAGTTGTTCCATATGTTTTTATGTAACATAAAAGACGTATTTCCATCCTATTAGAAAGCTCATTTGAAAGCCAAGAATATTCCTTTTCTTGATGCTGACACTGTAATTCTTGTCAAAGCACTTGCACGGATAGCAGCGATGTGCACCTTGATAATCATCTCAGGCAGCACGTGAGACAATGTCAACATTGGAAGTGGCTTTGTCAGATCTTAAAATGGGAGTTCAGTGAAAATACTGGGATATTGTAGCTGTGTTGAGGTCCTGTGATGGGCCAAGTGTGCTTTTTTACCAGACCTCTTTACTTACACGTGTTAAATACACACAGGCCATGAAAATGTATGCCTTGTACCACAGAAATCTTGCAGAAAACTTATGGTTTCAATTTTCTCCTGTATTTCTCTGTAATTCTGAAAATTGGACACCTTAGGAAGCCTGGGGAAATGAGCACTGACCCAGACAACTCTTGGTTAAGTGTGCAGTGTCTGAGGTCCAGGTCTTCTATGTGGCTCTATTGACTTCTCTGGCCTTATTTTTTTTTTTAAAAAAAAAAGTTAGATATCTCTGGTTTTAAATTATTTTAGTGGAAATACAACACTTGATCTGGCCTATAGGACTTTATAAGGTTAGTAAGAGTAATTCTGCTGTAGCAGACATTCCCCAGGTAAACTGAGAATTTAACTGATTGGACTGATAACAAACTGAGATTGTTTGTATGGAACAGGCTTTGGCTGCAAGCAGTGCAGGCCTCAGTAAACAAGACTTGATACTAAAATCAGTTGTTGGGAGTGACATTGCATGGGGAGTGCACTGATAGCACGCAACGGTGTGTGTGTGGACGGCTCAATGATTAAGCAGCACCGTGATGTCTCACAGGCAGATGAAATACTCAGCTTCTTTTGTTAGTTCTATTCCCATGTCCTGTGCTCCAGGTGAGGGTGTGATCAAGGGGATCTTTACAGGTCCCTAGAAACATGGCAAAAAGAAGTCAGTGACTGTGACTGCTCTAGTTGGCAGTGATAGAGGAGTGCAGTGGAGTGCCCATGGATGGGCTACAGCAGTGGCACAGACACAGCCCTCCAGCTGCCTCCCCAGACTCCTAGGTGGGCTTCTCCACCCCTGCTGCCAAGATAAATGGAGGCATCTTAGGCACTGATTGCAGCTGATTTTGTCATTCATCACAATTCAATGCACTCTACACCCAGGGTATGCACAACTCTAAAACACCTTCATAGTCTTTAGATGTGTAAAGAGCTGGAAAACATTTTTTTTTTAATCCAAGTAGGAGGAAATGAAAAATTCCGTGCAACTTTATTTTAAAATAACTCAGTTTAGGTTTGAAATTTCATATTTAAATTGTTTTATTTCCCATAAAACCTCAAACTATCAGTGCTCCTCATAAGAGAGAGAACTGCCAAACTACTGAACAATGCTAGGGTTGTTCAGACAAAAATCTCTATCAATGCAGCAATCAACAGTTCTTAATATCCTAACGATTAATGATAGCACACACCGCAATTTATAGATAGGGAATATGATAAGGGATGCAAAATAACTGTATCAACACTTGGTTCAAGGAGGTTCAAGGTCATTCTTGCGTCCTTTGGTCAGTAGAAAAATACTGCAACAGGAGAATTGCCATTAAAAATAAGTCCATCCCGTTCCAGTGGAATCTCATAAACTCCTAGTTACTATTTTGTGTGCTTTTAATTGCTATCTCAGCACCAACACATGACTATGTGAGACCCATAGTTTAAGTAGCAAATAAACTGGAGACTGCAACACCACCAGGTTAAGCAGAATTGGGCAGCTCCGCAAATCAAGAAATTCCTTTCCAACTTGCTGCAGAAGCTCATCAAGGCCTGAAGAAAGTCGTACCTGAAAGGCCATAACATGTCATTAATTTAAAAAGATGATGTTCACCAAACCACATCAAGCTGAGCTCTCTGCCGTTGGAAGGTGTTACACCTTGCACAACGGTTCTGCTTCATGTTGATATTAATGTGCAAAGAGTCAGACAGGTCTGTTGGAGTGGTCTCTTTGTTGACCCATTAATTTCTTGTCAGTGGTTAAATCTGTAATGGTGCCTCTTGCCTTGAGGCCATGTAGTCATATCCCTCAGAAAACAACATCTTTTTAATTTAAGACTGTATGGCTATGGTAAATTTGGAGTTACGTGGAGAGAAATCAGAGCAAGCAATGGATATATGTTCCAATATTATTCCAAGAACTTAATTTAAACACATGAGAGTATAAAAGTGTGATAGCAGATGACAGCAGAGGTCCATGAGCCAAGAGGACTGTCTCCAGGAGTGGTCAGTATCTGCCGTTTAGAGTGGAACTACAAAAAGAGCCTCAAATGTTTACCTGGAAGCTAATAGGGAATATCTTGAAGCATCTGACTGTACAAACTTAGACCTTGTTTTGCCTTTTTGAGCTCAGAGACAGCTGTGTGTGACAAAGGCCCTTCAACTTCAAATATTTTTTTTTCAATCATTTTGAAATCTGCCTGAATTATTCAAAAAATGGGCATTTTTATGGTGGGATTTGTTGGAGGTTTTTACCATTTTCTGTCAGCCTGAGATCATTGCTCTGAGGTGCTACCCCAGAAAGTGTGCTGAGCCAGGAGCAGCCCATGCCACTTCCCAGCTCTGACTGTGTCCCTTTGCTCTTCAGAGCTGGGGGGAGTATTTAAAATTGGTTAATGTGCTCTTAATGACAACATCGTAACATTGTCGCTGTGTTACTTAAGATGTTCACCACTGTAGGCTTTCAGCCACAGCTGTGGGCTCTGGGAACAAAAAAAAACCCCATCTCTGTTTTTACTTCTGTTCACTCTTAGCCCTAATGAGCTGAGTGGAAAGGATTTCTCCTTTCTGTTCTTAAAAGCAGTTGGGTCCTAAAGGCACGGCTAATGATACAACTTAGCCTCCTTGGTCTTCGTGACGGGCAATAACATACATGAAGAGAGGAAAAGTGTGAAGATCCCAGGTTGAGTTTACGGCACTTGAATTGTGCAAATCCACTTTTCCATCTGAAAGTCCAACTTATTGACAGCCAAAGGAGAGCAACACAGATGGAAGCTGAGTACTGTGTTACCAATTTTTGGAGGGGGGACTTGATTTTTATAAAAACCCTGCACACGTGAAGTTCTACCTGCATTTAGGCACTGCCCCAGGGCAGCTTAGTGCCTCTGCCTCCTTAAACTAACTCACACCCTCTCCTGAGCCCATTTCGACCTCTCCATCACACCATGGTGCACATATACCATGGTTCAGAATCTGGCAGCATAAAGCTACAGGTGACAGTCATATGATGGCTAAGTCGTATTGTTGTTACTGGTAATTTGCTGTTGCAGTGTGCAGTTACCCTGTCATGAGTACGAGCTGTGGATGGGGGGCCTAGAAAGCGTTTGCTGTGCAAGTATAAGCCCTCTGCAGAGGCATGATAATACTCTTATGGCCAGTGCCTGCAGCAGATGTTGAAGGTGCAGTAGATGGCTGCTCTCGCCAGCACAACAGTCTCTCACTGGCACTCTAAAAGTACTTCAATGTGCACGCTGGATTCTCTTCACACTTACATACACTTTATTCTAGTGGCGTGCAGAACTCAGAGCTTTTGCTTTTTTGCTTTTTTTTCCTTCCTGCCTGTTCCTGAGGGACTGTATGTAGCACTGGAAAAACCTGGTTTGGTTTCACCACTTCAAGCCCACAGAGTAAGCCCCAAAATTAGTTTCTGCTTCTGCTCAGGCTGCACATGAGACCAGCCAGAGCAGAGGGACAGGGAGCAGGTGACACAGGACAAGCAGGTCATGCCAAGGTCCAAGGCAAAGACACCTCATCTACTTAATCAACAATTAAGAATGGTTCCTTCTAGTAAATGAAAACAGGGAATGAACTTTGGCTCAGATTCTTACAGAAATGTTGCAGCTTGAAGCCATAGGTCATTAAAAGCTTTTAGTGACGGAAATGTTTTTGCGGTTGAGCTTACAGAGGACTGGAATTTCCTACCTTGCTCCACCACAACTATAAATCAGCTTTCCTCTACCCTCCTACTGAGGGAAAATGTCCAGCAACAGGGGAATGATGGGCAAACATGGGCTCATGCATGGACCTCGTGGCAGGAAGAAAGACTTCATATCCAAGGGGGGACACAGAGTGGGGCTACAGCGGGGACTGTACTCCTTTCTGCTGTGAGGTGCTGGCTGGGCTGGGAAGAGCAGCCAGCATGGCAATAGAGGGGACACACAGGCAATGGGGATGAGGTATGGGGAGACAGAGAAGGCAACGCAAACACCCAGTGGTGCAGGGCAAGGAAAGCCCAGCTGCAGCGTGGAGAGCCCTTAGCAGTGACCGCTGCCGAGGCATTTGGGCCGTGTGAATCTTAATGACTTGGGTTTCCCCTCACCAGCACAAACCAAATGAGACAGAACTTCTTATACAGCTTTTGAACCAAGCCAGCTTTATGAAACACGGAATGGTGCCTTTCTGCCTGCCAGAAAACGCTGCCTGCTCTATCCTCCCGTACTCAGGGAGGTGAGACTGTGCCCACCCCAGCCTTACTTCTCCCCAGCACTTGACCTCCCTCCCTTCCCTCTCCATCCAGCACTGCTGGTGAATTTTTTTTGCTCAGGCCCTTCGATTAATACAGCGGGTTTCAGCAAAAACTTTAAGCGTCCACTGAAGGACCTTTAGCCTAAGCGCTTGATACAGTGCATTTGATGAATGGGCTTCACGAATAGCAACAGCCAAGTGTTAGCCAGAAAGCATCAAACTTCTCAAACTGTACAGCCCCATATCTTACAAGATCTTAGACTTTAACAAAGCCTGAGGGTGCAGGGCCATGGTCAGGAAGTGTGTGCTCACGGCGCAGATCTGTGTCACCTGCAGCAGCCGCTGACGGCTCGCTGTCCTCCTGCCATGAGCTCCATGTCCCCGCTCCTTCCCCTGCCCCAAACCATGAGATGGAGAAAAGTGAATCATTTTTTTTGGGTGGCCAAGCTGCCATGGCATGGGTGAGTTGCAGTGTTGGTGGCTGTTTAGTTTTAGCAGCTGGTGGCTCATTCCCCAAGCAAGCATGGTGAGATGCCTCCTTGTCCTGCAGGGCAGGGCTATGTCAATTGCCCATAGTCAATTGTTCTAGTATCTAGGGCAAATAGGGACCATTGTGCATTATGCATAGAGCAGACACAAACTGAAGGATTAATGAGTGAAAGAGCTGCTGGTGCTATGTGACAAGAGGAAGTGAAATACCAAAGATGAAGACCATAACTTAGTGGGTTTATGATGCCCTTGTTGGCTCCTTTGTGAGCTGTGTGCTCTCCTTCCTGGAATTGCTCTATTGTAAATAACAGATCAGAAGAAATAAAACAGTGTGGACTGATCTGCATGCAGCACACTGTACTTCTCATGGGACAGCAGCATGCCTTGGTTATCTTAGCACACACACTACACAGTAAGACCACTAATGCTTGTTCTGACCAACCAGCTAAAACCTCTACTTCATTATACTCTGGCCAGACTGAAAACAAGAAATGGAGATCTGTCAGCATGTTTTGTCTAGCCCTTTACAGTCAAGTCTCTTGAGGTTTTTGGAGACCATTTTTAAGAGGCTTTTCCTCTCCACTCCCTTCCCAATGACCCAGTTGCTTTTGTTGGATTAAAGTGCAGTCAGGCATCACAGAAACAGGGATATGTTTAGCTTCCAGACCAGTTTCTGGGTAATGCCTGGTTTGTGAGTAGTAATTCCAGTTGTTTGTGCTGCTATGGGACTGTAATTGCTTTCTATCAGCAAATCCCATCTGCTGAGGATCTGCTGGGCAATGCCCTGGCTGTGAGACGCATCCTGACATTACACTGCAATACGAGATTATGAGGAGTTTCTGTTGCTGAAATTACATGATTAAAAGGAGCACAGTAGGTGATGAGAGCTGTGGGATGACCACACAAAGCTCCTTGAGAAGGCTGGACCCTGTCTTTCAGCAGAGCCTGGAAAGGAATCACCAAAAACCAGTCTGCAGTGAAAGAGACAGCATGTGACTGGCACAGCATTGCTTTCTAAAGCCTCAGAGGAGGAGTGCATGTGGTTAAGCCCTGGAGCTTCAAAGGAATAAGATGAAGGAGGTTCAATGCTAGCAAAATTGAAGGGTTTTATAGGAAATAAATGGCTTTGTGTCTCATGGAAGTCCCAGGGGCAGAACAAATGATAGAGGAGGTTGTGCAGAAAGAGGAAGCCGAGTCTGGAAGAAAGAAGTGAATAGACAAAAAATGAAAAAAATACATGCTGAAAATGGGGTGCAGTAAGGCATCCTAAAGCTTGGCAATACTCTCAATAGTTAATTGATATTTACATTTGGGAGTGCTTTATGGTCTTGATATAAAAAACTCCACTCCACCCCATGGAGCTACACAGGCATCTCTCTACAGGAGATGGTGCTGGCAGTAAATCCAGAGGCACTGTTTGAACTGCAAGCAAATACGAATACAAAAGCCACATACACACAGTGAGGTTCTGCAAAAGCAATGTGAGACCACACTGTAATAGTTTCCCTCACTTTCCTCAAGCCCAGGTATAGAAAGGCAAAGTTCCCAGCCAGCTGTGCAAGAGTAAGGTTTGAGGAGCCTCGGGGCCTCTCTGTTTGACAGTGCACTGTGGCAAACCTCACCCTGTCCCCGGTGGCATCAGCTGCTTCCCTGTTTTAGGCTACATTTACTGATGGGAGGTAGCAATGAAGCATCACTGAGAGTTGGCATGGAGGTGCCATGCAGGGGGCAGACACCTTACCCTGGTGAGGGCCGCTGCCAGCGGGACAGAGCTGCAGGGCCATGGTGACCTGGGGAGCAAGGGACAAGAGGGGGCTGGAGGGTGAAGGACATAAAGGGTTGGGGTTGGGGATCTGAGGTAGGGCAGGGAAGTTGACAAAGTCTTGGTGTGTCTCTGGATGATAATCTGTGATAGGTACAATTCAGTCACTGAAATTCACACTCTCTCCCATTGACAGTCACCTGTGTTTTTTATAGAATCATAGAATCATTCTGGTTGGAAAAGGCACTTGGGATCATCGAGTCCAACCATCAGCCCTACTTAATGAAGTTCTCCCCTACACCATATCTCTCAACAGCACATCTAAATGACTCTTAAATGATGGGGATGGGGACTCAACCACCTCCCTGGGCAGCCTATTCCAATGTCTGACCACTCTTTCTGTGAAAAACTTTCGTAATGTTCAACCTAAACTTACCCTGTTGCAGCTTGAAGCCATTCCCTCTTGTTCTATCACTAATTACCTGTGAGAAGAGACCAGCACCTCTCTACAGTGTCCTTTCAAGTAGTTGTAGAGAGTGAAGAGGTCTCCCCTCAGCCTCCTCTTGCTCAAACTAAACAGTCCCAGCTCCTTCAATCGCTCTTCGTAAGATTTATTCTCCAGGCCCTTCACCAGCTCCATTGCCCTCCTTTGCACTCGCTCCAGCAAAGCTTTTCTGTTTGAAAAACAGAAGCTTTTGCAGTCTTTGTGACGCTTCTAAAATCTCACAGATTTCCGTCACGTTGTTGCAAAGCTGAGCTGGGAGACAGCTAGTACTTAATCCCTACTGAAAACGAATCAAAACAGGAAACCAGTTTGCCTCCGAAGAGCAGGTGCTTTTGTAGTGAATCCTTCAGAAGCGTGCACCAGCCTTAGCTCAGCACCCACCGGCCACATACCACCTTCCGCTTCACCCCACTCCTGCAGTGCCTGGGTGTCACCCAACGAGGAGCTGTGGGGCAAGTGGTCAGCAGGAAACGGGGGACACCCAGGTGGCTGGGATAACTGGGTGCCTGTTCCTTCCTTACCCTTTCCTAACTGTCCATACCCGTTACCTGGGCATCTGGTGTATGATGAATAATAGCACAGCAGAGGCTGGCAAAAAAAGACTTTTGTCGGCAAGTTTTTGAGGATATTATTTGTTTCAAAATTTCCTGTTATTTCTTTTCATCAGCTAAAAACCCAGACAGAATGAAAACAGAGAAGTGTTTTGTTTCCTGGAAAATAGATGCAGTAAAATGTTACATTTTAGGTAAAATGCTTAGTTTGGAAATTTTCAGTATGCAAATATTTTTTGAAGTTAAGTATTTATTGCTTTATAGCTTTTCAGTATGAAACGGGAGTGTTAGTAAACTGAGCGCTTCATGAAAATAGGTCTTTTGGCTTAAAAAGGCATTTCGTTTTGTTGGAGGGAAAAACAAAACCTGAATTTCAACCAAAGTTTTGAATGGTTCTCTAACAATCCATGTGCTGAGTTGAAATATCCATATGAGCATACACGTATACAAATGTGCAGTCCATATAGAGATGCCATGTACACGAATGATTCTTTATACTTTTGAATGTCTTGCATAATCTGTTAATTTGCTTCTGCTCCCTTAAAATTAAATCTCCTATGGACATGACAGCCTTGTCTAATTATTCACTTAATCCACAATCATTAACATTAACCAAGCGCTTTTCTCTGTCTTTTAGAAGAAAAGGACTTTGAAGGGTTCTGTGGAACTTTCCAGGATTAAATGTGTGGAAATTGTGAAAAGTGACATCATCATTCCCTGTCAGTATAAATATCCTTTCCAGGTGAGTCTGTCCATTGACTATACTGACAGAGATATCACTTCATTTGGTATTTCAATAAAATTCTCCCTCACGGTGCAGTTGTTACCGAACCCGACATCAGGGTGAATAACAACAAAGGAACAAAAAGCAGATTGAGGTTTGAAATGAACTGGAAAATCAGAGACCAAGTGTTATTACAAAATCCATAAGCCCTTACACTCATTGGGTTTAGACTGGAAAGGATCACTAGGTCTTCCAATCCCATCCCATGTTTAACACCTCATGCGGTTATCCCACTAACTCCTCTTCAGAGAAAGCCCGTCTTTCACGCGGGGAATCCACCCAGGGTTTTGGCCAAGTTACCTGTGTGGGGCTGAAACCAAAACCCACCCAGTGGCCTTTGCATCAGAAACTTGTGAGTCTGACATGTCAGGGAGCCTATACCAGACTGGAGCGAGAGCGATGAATTGGCGTAATGACCAAGAGGCAGCCAGTGTTAGCTCTAGGGCGAGTAACAAGTTGTCTATTGTTAATTATTAATACATATGGGATACATTTACAGTGCCATGTAAACAGAAATGCCACAGAATATTTACTCAGTTATTGCAACACAAATTCCCTGTTTATGATGTTATTCCCTGTGCTGCCATTTATCAGAATTTTATCGTATTGGTGACAGTATTTTTCTTAATAATTATAGTTTGTGGATTTCAGCAAGTACCATCTGTTCACAGAGGGCTTTAAAAGAGTGAACTATCTGGACTTGGACCTGCAAAGAAAAGCTAATGATGGTGACCCACGTACACAATAGATAAGAAAAATAGAAGAAAAAGATAACCATAAATTCGGATAATTTTTTTCTCCCCACATTCTTGTTATCACAAAACCAACATCAGTTTGGAGGTTTGGCTTGGCACCATCATTCTGACAAATCCTGAAATAGCTTGAGGGTCTTCTCTAACATCTTTACCTGAACAATAAAATTGCATATCCCCCGTGCTGTAGTCTGAGCCCTGAAAAGTGTTACCTTCCAGAGATATGAGAAGGGACAGGAAATAATTTCCCAAACTAGTCTGGGTGAGGAAACCCTCCCTCCAGTTTGGGGTGGTCCGCAGCCAGGATCATAAAAATTTTCCTGGAATATGGGAAAATGTTGCTATGTTGGTGCATAATGTGTACTCAAGAAACCAGAGGATTGGAGTGTTATGGCCTTGTTTATGGGCTTTTGGGAGCGGCAGAAGATGCTGTTGTGCACTGCAAACGGCTCTCAGTGAGCAGCACGACAGGAAAGCTCTTAGCTGGGGCTCAGTAGAAGCTGCCTGGCTGGGGGAAACCTTGATAAGTGAACCTCAACTGCTTTTAACTGCAATGCATATGGACTAGAGAAAGAACAAATGCTCAGATCTCTTTGTTCTGGGTCCAAGTTTTCAAATCCAATGCTTGCAGGAACAGCAACATAAAATGAAGGTAGTGGCCAGTACTGGTGGGATGGTAACAGTGGACCAGATATGATGGACAGTGCTCCACTGAGGTCATGGTAATGGCTTCTACTTGTAGCACATATGAATTCTGTCCCACAGTCAGTTTTGTGGTATTTTGTAAAATTATATTGTCTGGTGGGGTTTTTTTTAACTGTCTTGGCTGCACCCAGCTGTAAATCTTCCATGGAACCGTCAGCAGCTTTTTTGGTTTTGTGTGGCTCATCTGCCAAGTGAGCCCCTTGCAGAGAGGCATGAAATGAGTGACTTTGTGCAGTTGTGGATGCTTATGGCTACATGTTTTGGCGATCTGCTTACTGTGGATTTCAAAATCTGCCTTAGATTGTCAAAACATTATATAGACATAACAATAATATCAACAGGACTGGCTTTTAATGAATGGGAAATATTCTTCCCCTATTTCTTGTTTTCTGTGAAGGAGGTTATAATTTATCTCTCCATAGCGTGCAAAGCAACTGAGTCACACGGCTGTCTGTGTGTGCCTGCAAGGGCTTCAGGCCAAGAGATAGCAAATGCTTCCTGTTCTTTAAAAAATAATCAGCGTTGCCTCATCTACACACCTGGTGAAATTTTAAACACCAGCTGCTCTCTTGTAGAAACATCTCTTTAAAGACAGTGGTCGAAGTTTTTTAAAGCATCTGTGCATCAAAGAGACCAGGTCCCATTTGGCATTCAATTGTCGGGATAAAGATTGGAAGAGAAGTATAGATTATGCATTACACCGAATTTTAGGCCCAAATGTAGTCATCCGATTCAGTTTCTGAGGAATTTCGGTTCTTCTGATGATTTTCCTCCGTAGTCTGAAACTTCACAAATGTTCTGTATTTCTCTTCCTTCATTTGTTTGTCATTAAGGCCAAGATGATGAAAACAGCATCTTGATCGCTCATTGTTCATCTGCTCCAGCTTCTTATTTCCCTTCTATAATCCCAATGAAAGCTATTAAAAATTTTGAAAAGTAATAGCAATCCAAATAATCTCCAGGGAGTTGCTTAAGATTTATGCTGACACAAGAAAAGCTAAATTTGGCTCCTAGATCTTAAGTGAAGTTACCTTACAAGAAACTGCTAAGAAACAGATGCCATTTCCCCAGAGATGCTTTAGAAGGATAAACTGCAGTCAGTGAATAATGGACTGAATCCTCTGCAGATTGAAATTGCTACGTCTCCATTGATTTCATGGGCATTTCCTAACAGCATAAAATTGATCTAAAACATTGCTTGTCTAGAATTGTTTTTTTGTACAGGGCATCCTCTCCGTTTTAAATAATCAAAAGTCAATGAGGTTACGAGATGCTTCTGAACAGGACCTGGTGCTCTACTTCCCCACATAATCATTTTGTGTGCAATTTGTTGGTACGAGGGTGGCTGTCTCTTGCCTTCAGTGATTCCTTCATGCCTGGTGTTTCTGGGATTGTCTCTAATGGCTGGATCCCTCCTTTACTCCCCTCTCCAGATCGTCCACGATAGCTACATACTCTATGTGTTTGCTCCCAATCGTGAGAGCCGACAGAGATGGGTCTTAACGCTGAAAGAAGGTAACAAAACTTGTTGAAGTTACTTATCCCAGACAGTTTTCTCACAAGCTGTAATGCAGAGAAAATGTGCAAGAGGAATTAATGTCTCATATCGAAGTATGCAAAGTGGTAATGGGGAATGAAGTTATAAAATCCAATTGCTTCTAAATTTGGTGGGTATGTTTTCAGTGGCAGTGGAACGTTTGGACAGGGAATGCTTTATTTGTCTCTCTCTAGGATAAACTGTTAACTAAATGTTACTATAATTTGAGGTTTCTTATTCAGGAAGAGATGAGGATTTTTCTATGGCTAGGGATTTTTTAGAAATTAGTCTTCTCTGCATAGAAGATTTTTCAGCTCTTAGTAACAGATTTTTTGTTTAGATGACAATCTTCTTAAAGAATCATAATTATTAAGAAATATTTCTGTGGGTAGGTTTCATTTCCTGTTCACCTCCTGAATTATGCTGTGGTTTGCTGCAATGATTCTCAAGTGAAGGCACAA
This sequence comes from Nycticryphes semicollaris, assembly GCA_013400055.1. Classification (NCBI taxonomy): domain Eukaryota; kingdom Metazoa; phylum Chordata; class Aves; order Charadriiformes; family Rostratulidae; genus Nycticryphes; species Nycticryphes semicollaris. The sequence continues at coordinate 1,218,525 of VXBJ01006628.1, forward strand.
AAACTAAACACTGCAGGCAGAGACAAAGCATAATACCTGACGTAAGGAAGGTGCTACTTAGTTACATGAAAATTGCACCAGGCTTTTTCCTGATTTATAACACAAGCTGCTGTATTGTTCACTCTGAAAACACTGTGCCCAATTGAAATATTATTAAGTTCATGCACTTTCTCTTGCAAAGAGTTATTCCCCTTCTGGAGTGCACCTGCTCCAAGTGTCTGTTTTATCGCCTCTGCTCATTCAACATTTTGAGACTCACCAACCTCAGACAATTTGAACAGTCTTGTGAAAGAGGCCAGCAGAATTTTTTTTGTTCTTTTTAGGAAAGTTATTAGTAGAAATAGAGAGCCTGAACCTCAAAGAGAAGGACCTTTAATCACTCATGCAAACATTCAAGGCTGGGTTTTAAAAGTGCAAAACATGTTTAGTGCTGGTCAGTGCCAGCTGGTACAGCTCCTTCTGAACACCAAGCCAAAGCAGCAAGTGGCCGTGTCCTACATATATTCATACTGCAGAGCTGTAGACTTTCATGGGAATCCTCAGCATATGGCCTGTCAGGTTTTATTTCTCTTTATGAGACCTTCCTTCTGTGGTTTTGGTGTTTATCAGTTTAAAGAGAGAGTGACTTTGGTAGAGTTCTGTTCTTCTGCAGTAGAGAGGTGTGGGCTCGATCAACAGCCGGAAGGCTATTCCTCCACATTGGTGGTGGCATTTGCTCCTTCCAGGAGAAAGGAAAACATTAACAGAGGAGGGTGATAATATTCACTAAAGCGTGCTTTGAAAGTAATAAGCAGCTTCTTTAAAGTCCAGATTATTTCCAATCAGTTCTAGATGCTTTTCACAGGTGACATGAATGCAAATAAATTTGTTTTCCCACTCCTTTTTATTACCCTAACATTTTTCCAGAAACCAGAAACAACAACAGTTTGGTTTCAAAGTGTCATCCAGATTTTTGGATAGATGGCAAGTGGAGATGCTGTGCTCAGACAGAGAAGATGGCAGCTGGCTGTGTGGAGTATGACCCCACCAAAAATGGTATGGGACTTGCTAAGACCATCCTTACCTTGAAAATATTTATTCCTAGCAAAAGTAAAGGATGGAATCTGTCTTGTACAGAACATGAAAGAATACCATGGTACATTTCTGTCAAGAGACACGTAACTGGCTTCTTGGGATATTCTGGTTTATCTTTTACTATATATGGCATACTTTGTTTTGAATTAACTTAATTTTCCTCTGTGCCATGCTTGGTGCTGTCTTTGGAATGAGATGGAGAACTAAGAACTTGATCAGCTGTGGTCAGTTAATAAACCAAACGATATTTCCTCTTGAAACCATGGATTCAATTGCCAAGCATAATCTTTACTTTGCCTCCCAAGACACTTTCCTCTTGTATCTGGGCAATTCCTTAATTAATCTGTGTGTCTGAGAGTCACCGTGGAGATGCAGGCTGTTGGCTTGGCTTACTCTAAAAGACAAAGGCTTGCTACTCACTGGTTTTCTATCACCTTTATTAATTCATTACCTTGATGGTTTCTCCCCTGCTTTTGTCCAGATCTACTACAAATTATCTTTATTTCATTTCAGCCTCAAAGAAGCCGCTTCCTCCCACTCCTGAAGACAACTGGGTGAGTGCAGGGAGGCACACTAAGCTGCCTTTAGTGCCTTGTGTATTTAACTACCAGTGGTGAAAATATCCTCATTAAGGTTCATCACAGCGCAGTGACCTAGCATATCACCTGTGCTAACGTGTCCTGGGCTTTTCTCTTACTTTTCCATATTTTTTTCATAAGCTATAAACCAACAGTGTCCTGATGGAGTTAGGTTCAGTCCTGCAAAGGCAGCTTGGTTTCACAAATAGCTTTCAGATGGTGGAAAGCTTTAACTGTGGGGTGGTGTGTTTTTTTCGATCTGTAGGAAGGGAAACTGGAGAAGTAGGAGGGGTATGAGAAAAGCTGACGTGCAGAGGAATTAAGTGATTTTCCAAACCTGTTTGTGGATGGGACAAAATGTTGTTGGCTCATGTAATAAGCAGGGAGGAGCAGGTTGGCTGTTAGGGCTCAGTGCTTTACTGGAGGGCAGCAGGGTATTGGGACAGTCCCTGTAGGAGCCTACAGACAGGCCATGGAGATTTTGTCACTGGAGGCTTTTAAGAGGAGTGTAGGAAACATCTGTGAAGAATTATATCAGACAGATAATACTTCCCTAAGAAGGAGTAGATAATTATTTTCTGTGCAACTGAATTTTTTATATGAAAATCATTGTTTGATAGTGCTCAAAATTCTCATGTTGCCACCATACCCCACCAAACGACCTATGGTGCGTTTCTAGCTGTGAGGCTTTTGGACCCAGAGGACACAAGGGCTGCCAGGGAAATATCATGTTAGAGAGTGTGCCATTGTTTTTTTATGAATATCAATATAGTATAACGAGCCTTTTGCCTAATTTGTGCAGAAATTGTTGCTAGATCCAAAGGAAGCCGTAGTCATAGCCATATATGACTATGAAGCCCAGAACCCACAGGAGCTGACGTTACGATATAACGAGGAATATTATGTGATTGACAGCTCTGAGGAACATTGGTGGCTGATTCAAGATAAAAATGGGTAAGTCCCTTTGCAAAAGCCAATTTACAAATACTTTCATCAACACATATGCTGGCCTCTAGTATAACTTTAGTGAAACATCCTCTGTTATACAGGAAAAACAGTGGTGGAAGGTTATTTATGGTAGTTTTTTCGATGTTGCTTGTATTCAGGCAGATGAAGAAAAGGATAGGAAAGTTAGTTTAAAAAAATAAATAAACAGCCCTTAGCTCAAGCTGATAGCCGCTGCCATATACATGGGGGAAAACACTGAAAATTGTGAAACTCTCCAAGTTTCGCGGTGTAATCAGTTGTTTCCTTACTAAATACATAACGATCAGCACTTCTATTCTGCAAAGAGCAAGCAAATCTTTCAGGGCTTACTCCTACAGATGCAGAGAAGACCCTGTCTGTCTAGTGCACTCACACCTTGTATTTTCACAGGCATGAAGGCTACGTCCCAAGTAGCTACCTGGTGGAAAAATCACCCGAGAATCTGCAAATGTATGAGTAAGTTGTGCCTATGTTTTTCTTGTACCTCTAAGTGCCCTGGATTTGTTACAGAAGCTACCAGCCTCCAATGTCCCTACCCCACATAATATGTCATTGCAAGTGCTGGGGACAACCAATTCAGAGGCTTTTCAGCAGAAACTTTAACAGCCTAGAAATGTTAACTCGGGGTCTTTTGATGTTTTCAGGTGGTACAATAAGAACATCAGCAGAAGCAAAGCAGAAACACTCCTCAAGGATGAGGTAAACCAGTCTTAACGTGGAGGGTGGATGGGCAATAATAATTAATTAATGACAAATGAGGAGAAGCCTATGAGGGCTCCTTTGTGTTGGAGAGAGCTGAACCCTGGCTTTCTGTTGTGTTCCTGTGATGTGATGTGTGTGTGATGGATGAAGGAACACTAGGAAGCCCCTTACTGCCATGGCAGCTGAGTGTGGGCAGAGAGCTGTGCCATCCTTCTCCGGTCAAACACACCCAATAACTGGGGCTGGTGGAAAACAGTGGTTCAGAACACTGTGTCGACTGAAAACTGTGATTTTAGCTCATCTTCTCTGTCCCTGCAGGAGGCCTGCAGCTGCCAGTAGTTCTCTGAAAATCCAACCAATCTTGTGCCGAAATATTTTGGGTGAAAGCCAAAACTATGGGTTTGGGTGATTTTTTTTTAAGCTTTGTGTATGTATGTGTGTGCATGTGAGCACGTATCTTTAATTTTTCAGTTGAGACAGAGTTTTCCAGTGAAGACTGCAGTGAAAATAAAATGAATAAACTTCTTGTTCATATTTTCCACACAGACACAACCTGAGGTTTTAAATCACCTCTTACACTTAAAAGGACACCCAAATTAAGTGTTGTTTCTTGGAATGATAGTATTAGTTCCTATAAACTCCTACGGGATGCGTCCACGCATGGTTTAGTGATCTTATTTTTCTTTTTGGTCCTGCCAGTGCAACTTTTCTGTGGCAACTACCCCCGTGAGGCTGCAGAGCCTTCTGGTTCAAAATCTCACAGCCTCAGACATGTGGCCAAGCTTGTGAGTGATCTTGGGCAGTTTTGCTGTCAAGTGAGACAGAAGGGCAAGAACAGTGCTTAAAATAACTCGGGCAGGATGCTGTCTCCAACACTTCCCCACCTGTCAAAGCAACCCCACGCCTCCCAGGGATGTCGGTCCTAAAGCCCTCACTGTGCATGATGTAGATGCTTCTACAGAAGCATCTGGGGACCATTTTTAGAGCTTCCCTGTGCTAGATATTGTACAGTGAAGATATGGTAGGTGTTTTGCAGACCTGCATGGAAGAGACAACCCTGGAAGATTTATAGCTCAGTGGCCCGGTCGCACCTGGGCAAAGCTGCACCCTGAGGGTCATACCCAGGTGATGCAGCAGTTGTCTCGGACCCCGTGTTCACTGGGAGCTGAATCAAGCCACCGAGGAGCTGGGAAGGAGACTGAGGCAGGATGCTTTTGGTGGATTAGGTTTGCACCAAGTGTTGTAGGTGGATAGAGGACATATAAAATGGAGGGAGTCTACCATGCAAAGCAAAGGAGGGAACAAAATAATAAGGCACTTGGGATGTGAGATGAAAAGCATCTTTATCTGCAAACAGAAGAAAGATGTGGGTTGTATTATCAATATATAGATCAGCACAGCACATTACATCCAAACTTTTATGTTAAATCTTCTCCCCTGCCCTCTGATCCATTAGTGCTTGGCCCTGCAGGATTATGGCCTACCATACATTTTAGCACTCAGATGAGTAGAAAACAATTACAGTGAAAAATTCAAAAAGGAAAATTGTTCTGTGAGTGTTGGAGTGGAGGAAGGCTGCTTTGCTACACCTTCATGTTTAGATACTGGATGACTGGGGTACCTATGAAAGAGCAGAATCTTGTCCAAGCTTTTCCCATTTGTGGTGCATCGGTAAAGTATTTTTCATGCACTCCCATATGGAGGCTGATGTGTTCAATAAGTGATACTCTTGTTCTGTAGCTGCTGTCTCCAAGGAGGGCACTCTAAGCCTTTCCAATCAGCTGCCCATTTCAGTGAACTTGTTGGAAACTGATACCAACAGTATTCTGTCAGACAGGACTGAAAGCAGTCAGTGGTTCAAATTTTCTAGAGGGCATCGAGGGACAGAGAGACACACACTCGTGTACCCGCACCCACACGTACTCAGCACAAGTGCATAAGTCTCATTTCCTCAGGAAACTGAGCTAAAAATACATAGCACCCAAGAGAGACCAGCTGGGTCTACCTGCAGGCCCTGGGCAGCCCCCAGAGCCAGGCATGGAACAGACCAAGCTCTGTCAGCTGGCTGGTGGCTCGTTTTTTTCCTACCTGTTTAGCACATCCTCATGACGGAGCCGTAGACAGAGCTGAAACAAGCACAGCTTTGCCCCAAGCCCACTTCTGTTTTTTCCATTACGTCTCTAACCAGTTTTCTCCCCTTTGGTCCTGTTTCAGGGTAGGGAAGGTGCCTTCATGGTGAGAGATTCGAGGCAGCCCGGCATGTACACAGTCTCTGTTTTCACCAAAGCATTAAGGTACAGCTGAGCTCAGCAGCTTTTCGCATCAATTACAGCAATGAAATGGCTTCTATGAGAGTGAAATCTCTGTAGTTGTTTTGGCATTATAAAGAGAGAGCAGAAGGCTCATGAAAATGATAGAGGAAAACATTCCCAAAAAAGGCAGAAGAGTTAGCTGCCATTCACAAAGTGTATTAAAAACTCCACTTCTCCCTGTATCTAAATATATACCTACAAGTAGTGCCTTAGACATCACTGGGTTATGATTGTGATGGAATTGTCCCCCCAGCTGAAGTGTCGTTAGGATCAACACGGACCGTTTGCAGGACTCATCAGAGGTGGGTAATACAAGACTAGTGAAAGGGTTTCTGTTATGAGGCAGAAAGTTTTATTTCAAAAAGAAGAGACAGAGAAACTTGGTAATCAACCTGCTCTTATTAGGAAACCTCAGCCTTTCTAGAGATGAGACCATCTATGGGTGAGAGGGAGAACGTACAACTACACAACTTTCATTAGCAACTGCAGCTAACTCCTTGCTCCTCTCGCATTCATTTTGCGTAAGGAAGCTTCTTCTCTTTGCTTACTTGCTTGCTCCTCTTCCACTTATTCCTCAAATGCCTGTCTTTTGGCTGCAACCTAGCTTTTCTTAGAAAAAAACTTCATCTTTTTCAGCATGGATAACAATCCCGTTATAAAACATTATCACATCAATGAGACAACTGACTTTCCCAAGCGATATTACTTGGCAGAAAAGCATGTGTTTGACTGCATCCCTGAACTCATCAACTATCACCAGCACAATGCAGCAGGTGAGTGAAGGCTGATGCTGACCAGGGAAGATGCTGTTTTACCAAAACAGGAGGCTCTTCTGAAGGAAGGAAGGCTCCCGAGCCCCCTGTCCCTACAGTGAAATGTTAAATGGCATCACCTTTTCTTCTACTTATCCTGGCACTTGGATGGCAGGAAAATCACCCTTTTGGGCCAGCTTCCTGCATTACATCTTCTTCATGGTCCTTCTGAGGCTGATATGACTAACACAGATACAGTAATAATTTATAGAGAGTCCTTTCATTGCTGGGAGTCCATGTCACCAGTGTCACCACTGCCAGAGCAAGCAGGGCTTTTGGGCCGAGGAGGTGATATATCCCTGCACCATGATTTGACACAAAGTTAAGGACATGGCCATGATCCATAACCAGATATGGAAGTCACCAAAGACTCCCATTCCTTCAGTCTACGACTACCAAAAGAAACCCTGGGCCTCAAAAATGCCCAACAAATAAAAGGTATAATTTGGAATTTTATCAGGCTTAATAGAAACTCATAGCTCAAAGAGTGAAAGCAGAAAATAAGCTGAAACTACTGAGAATTGGCTTCCTTTGAGCAGGCAGGAAATCACAGTCTGAAAAGAGGTTCAGGTGCCCTCAAGTGGAGCTGAGGACTCGGTACAATAAATCTGCTTCCAGTATCCAGACTTCCGTCTGGGGTAGTGACAGCCATGCTTCCCATGACTGTGACAATAACTAGAACCCATTTTTCCTCTTTTATTCAGGTCTTGTTACTCGTTTGCGCTATGCAGTCTCTTCTTGGAGAAAAAAGGCCCCAATCACTGCAGGACTGAGCTACGGTATGGAGTTACTGTCTTGACCATGTGGGAATCCCAATCCTTGCTGGTTAGCTGGGTGATCCTGGATAACCCTGAGGATATTGATGGAAATTCCTGTGACTATAAGCACAATAAATAGCTTTCTTCAGATCTTTACACGGCACCATTCACTGTATTATCATCATTGTCATTGCTATTGATAATTGAACGAACTAATCATGCAACGCCCCAAGGGAGGAGATGAGAACCCCATGGTCTCAAAGGGGTCAATATTAAATGCTGAAATGAATGCTGAACAAAGTTGATGGGAATGTGAGCACAGCATAACTTGATGAAAGATGAGCCCCTTCTGACTCTATTTGCATATAGTTGTCTACAGAATTTTGCTGGTATCATCTTTATTGTAATTCTTGGAGATATCAAAGCAACTCAAAACCATGTTGTGCTCGGTAGTGCATATATGCATGATAGAAACAGTCCTCCTTGAAGAACTGGATAGACAAGATGAATGGGGAAAGAAGGGGGATGTTATTGTTCCTAATCTTGAACATGATCTAACCATGGACTAGTTAAATGGGCTACCAAAGGTCAGACAGACAATTTGAGAGAGAGACAGAAAGTCTCACTCTGAGTCCTGTCTTAATGTTTAACCCACAAAAGCTATTTGTTTGACATTTTGCTGTTAGATCCTCACTCTTTCTCCCTTACATCTACAGGAAAATTGGTCATTAACCCCTCTGAGCTCACTCGTGTACAGGAAATTGGCAGCGGTCAGTTTGGGGTGGTCTACCTAGGCTACTTGCTGGAGAAGACAAAAGTAGCCATAAAAACTATTCGTGAAGGAGCGATGTCTGAAGAGGATTTCATCGAGGAAGCGAAAGTCTTGATGTAAGTAGTAGATTCACCAAGAAAATCAGACCCTGTAGGAATCACAAGACTGAACTGTTGTGATAATATTCAGGAATATGAATGGGGAATTTAAAATTGGATTATCTACTATGTATCTAAATAGTATAGAGAGAGACGTGAGTTCCAGCGGTTACAAAGGCAGGCAATTCAAAGTGTAGGTGAATTATTGTGCTAGTAAGTCTATCAATATTCAGTATGGTTTTCCAGATCTCTGCTGTTCAGGAAGACAGGGCTAGTTGATGATGTGTTGTAGAGACCAAAGCGGTTTTTGTTAGCAATAATTAGATGAAGAAATCTAATAAAATTTGAGGGATTTTTATTGAAGAACCCTACTTGCACAATTATTTTTTTTTCTTTGCACAACTGAAAATGTTTCTCCTTGGTTTTATTGACTTTGCTTGTGTTTTTTACATTTCAACCATTCAAAATAGACAGAAATTGATTTATTTCTTTTATTGTTTGATTGGATGATTTTCCACGCAGAAAAGTTTTTAGGTGACTAGCACCATTGAAAAGTGATGGTACTTAGTGCTACTTGACTTGGTCTACACATTTTCCTCTTTCTGCTTTCATAGTTGGCCTTTGCAGAGAGCAGGGTGCTGCAGGGTGACATGGGTGGCCATGTATAACACAATTACTGTAAGGGTAGAAGTCATGGAGCCTAATTCAGCCTCTTTTTCCACTTTCCCTCCCCATCTCACAGGAAGCTGTCTCACCCCAAGCTAGTCCAGCTTTATGGTGTGTGCTTTGAGGACACTCCCATTTGCCTGGTGTTCGAATTCATGGAGAATGGCTGCTTGTCTGACTACCTCAGGAGCCAGCGGGGCAGTTTTTCAAAGGAAACCTTGCTCGGGATGTGCCAAGATGTGTGTGAAGGAATGGCTTATCTGGAACAAAACTCTGTCATCCACAGAGATCTGGTATGTTGGTCCCAGATAGCCTTTTCTTCTGCTCCAACTGGGCTTTTCCCTATGCTTTCTCCCTTCTTTAATTTCAGATTTCACACCCCTCCTGCCTATCTGTGGACAGGGATCCAGCAATAAGGGATGATCCCTTATTGCAGCAGCAGCATCACATTTCAGGGAAAAAAAAATCATCCCCTGGAGTGCTGATTAATCCATTTCCCTTAATTGTGTTTGAGAGAGAAGAAACAAGGACATAAAGTTAGTCTTTTTTTCTGAGTGGACTCTTTTGCTCCCCAAAAGCCCCAGCTCCCGCAGTTCCCAGGGACAGACCATTCTTCATGTCCAAAATCAGGGAAGATGCCAAAAAGACCTGTTTTAACATATGCATAAACATGCATTGCTAATAAAATATTTCTAAATATGTGGTTTTCAATCAATCTACATATGAGTCACTCAGCTGTTTTGTTAGGGAAACAAAAACTGTGGGTAGCTGTGGGAATTTTAGGGTCTTTCTGTGCCCTTTCTTGGCAACAAGGGCCTGCAAATCAGACTGACGGTTGAACAGCTTTCCTGGCAACGGGAACATGCTGGCCATAAAATGTAGAGAAAGCATGAAAGTTTCAAGTTTTCACCTTCTTTGTATGGTAGGATGTCACACTGATTCTCTTTTGTTTTTTTTTTTAAGCACTATCTTCTCTGCCAGGAGCAACTGAGTGGCTGTGACAGTCTTCCAGTTCTGACCTTCTCCTGTGCACCTTCTTTTCTTGCAGGCCGCTAGGAACTGCCTGGTGGGAGAATCTCATGTGGTCAAAGTGTCTGACTTTGGGATGTCAAGGTAACGCCGCCGAGGCTGCACATGCTCCCTCCAGGGCTGTCATGGGATGGGGGGGTTACTCAGCATTCTCCCTTCTTTTCCTTTTCCAGAATTGTCCTAGACGATCAGTATACCAGCTCCACGGGTAGCAAGTTTCCAGTCAAGTGGTCTGCTCCAGAGGTTTTCTCCTACAGCCACTATAGCACCAAATCTGACGTTTGGTCATTTGGTAAGAATCAATTGTCAGAGTGAAAAAAAAATCATCAAACACCAGCTCAGAAAAATCTAGGCACTCAGTCCTCAAGTAAACTCTCCTAAAAACCACATCCTCTGGGCCTCAAGGGTATCTGGCCTGCATAATGGCTTAGGAAAGCAAAGTTAAATCATTTAAGTGAAAGAAAGGCAAGAACAGCAAACTACCTAGACACTTTGGAACACAGCAAATACTGCCAACAATGTATTTTACCTATGCAATACTGTAGAATACCAAATACTGAACTCTGGTTCATGGTGATAAAGCAGGAGCGTCCAAGAAAAGATTGGAGAGTCACTGACAAGATTATATAAGGAAAGGAAAAACATTTAGGCACTCCATCTCTCTGCATCAGTCCCAGGCACTGATGCACCACTAAAACCCTCTGCCTTTCCAAGCTTGTTCTGCTGACTCTGTTTGCTCTATGCCAATCTGAAAATATTATTTCACTGCTCACATTTTCTTACCTCATTTCCTGCTCCCTAATGCATTGTGTTATGATTTGCTTCTGTTCTCTGGTCTCCCTTCTGGACCTTCATAGATAAGAAAGCCGTTGTATATTATTTTCCCCCAAGGTCACAGGCACTGGAGATAACAAAGGCTATCTCCTGGCCTGTTGATCTGGCACACTGATGGATCTGGCCCATCTCCAGTCAACATGCAAATTCTGGTACTGTGGGATGAATTGGTGCAGTGTGCTGTGCACAGCAGACAGTCAATCAGCTCTGGGCCTAGCAGTAAATCATGCAGGATTATGACCTTTGCTACTCTGCACTTGTGAATTCTCTGCTTCCTTCTCCCTTCACCGCGCTCCGCTGTGGAGCTCAAGCTGGTTGAAGTTGTGCATTCCTGTGGTGGGTTCCGAGCAGCGCAGTGTGAGCTGGGCGCTCAGATACATGCAGCAGCCTTTGAGAACCCAACCAGGAGGTGCTTCAGAGAGCTTCATTCCTCTTTCTATGTCCCCTGACATGTGAAGAAGGCTGTTAGCACACACCACTCAATGACATTTGCCAGTGGAGCTATCTCTGACACCTCACAGCAAAGTGGCAGTGACATGGGGAGAGATGCTGCTTTGGTAAGCATGTTCTTCTGCTTCACATGTGGGAAACTGGCCTGTACACTGAGAGCCAGATGCTTCCAAAAAGGGCATTCAGTTTGATTTACAGTCAAGGCAAGCCTGGTGAAGTTGGCTCACTCCAGTTTCAGGGATGAATGAAATACTGGTGAGGTTTGTTTGCGCCAGACAGTCTTTCTGTGTGAAATGTGCAGACGGCAGCATGGTACATCTGTCAGGCTTGATGTCTCCCCATCCATAAGAGGATTCCTCTGTCATGTCTTGGTCTCATGAATGTGAGAAGCTTTCTGCTCTGCAACTCTGCAGCCCATCCATCTCCTCTGCCAGGCCTGCAGTCCTGCTGTGCCCAGGAGCGCAAAATGGGTGTGAGAAATTCCCCAATGCAGGAATCTGCACACTGGGGGAGTACAAATGTTTTGCTTATTCTTCAGTAGAGCCAATATCCTTGGTGAGGAGCTGCCATCTCTATGCATCTTGCTATTCAAAAAATTCAAAGTTGGAAAGCAGGCATTATTTAGAAAAGTTGATGGTGGAGTTACACAACTTTATTTCAGATCAGTCTGTCTATCTGACTGCTTCCCTTTTCTAATACAACGGGAACACAGTTTACCAAGGCAGTCATATTAGATGACCAAAGAAATTTATCCTAATAATAACACAGATGCCTTGCATTCACTCCATTTGCAGAGCCTCTCTGATCTGGTGGCCAACCACAACGTACTCCAGTCTTTCTGTCTTTGCCTGTCTGTCTTCCACCACACTAGAAAAGCATGAGTTTCTATACTGCTCTGAACAATAATCACAGAAAACAATGTGCTGCAATCCTTTGAAATTCCGCTGTCATTGCAAGTGGATTCCTCCCAGTGAACCACACCACCTGCAATGTTTTGCAGGCGAGGAGTCCCCACAACTGAGGCTGAGCTGACTAACAGGAATGGAGCAGTTCAGATTGCTTTCTTGCTCCTGAATCTCACCAAAATACAAGCAAATTCTGGTGCAGGACACACTGCAGGCAGGAACATCACTGATATGCCTCTTGTATGTGATTAACTGGAAGGAAAAATAGATAAACTGAATCAGTGTTGAAAAGTGGGATCTCTTTCCCAGATTACACATCTGGGTGGAGCACATGCACAAGTATTCCCCCTTCTTCACAGTTTGGGAGAAGACATGTAACACTGCTCTGCCTTCTGACACGTAACACACATAGACTTCATCTGACTTATGGGGAAAGACATCCCTGCTGTAGCAGACTATCATCAAGTGGGATGCAGAGAAGCCAAACTTGCAGTGACCAAACTGGTACTTCCACACAGCGCAGTGCCCAGAAGAGATCCCAGTTGGCATCCAGACACTGGGTTAGGGGCTGATATTTCAGATGTGTACTGAGAATCCGAGTGAAAATGCTTTTCCAAGTAACAAGACACCAATGTTGAGCTGCAGAGAGGAGCAGGTGGAAGGTGGAAGTGGACCTGCTGAGGATTTCACTTGCTCCTTTGTGATTTTATCTTTTTTTTTTTTTTGCTTAAGGAGTGCTGATGTGGGAGGTCTTCAGTGAAGGTAAAATCCCCTATGAAAATCGCACCAATGGAGAAGTGGTGGAAGAAATCAATGCAGGATTTCGGCTCTACAAACCCAAGCTGGCCTCCAAGGCAATTTATGAGGTCATGAGTCACTGCTGGAGGATGGTTAGTATTGTGATGGGAGAGCCCTAGTTCCCAAGACAAGACCTCTCTTTCCCTTGGCTTTTAGGAGAGAGGTATATACTTCACATGCTAATACAAGATAAAATCTTGGAGGTGAAGCTTTCATCTGCACTAGCAAACAAACTCTAGGCTCTTTGCCTTTTATTTAAGCTGCTGTTTCTAGAGAGTGAGTTGACTATGTAGCGCACCTAACTCAAGTTAATTCAACAGCTTGCTTCCTAAAAATGCTGTGGATCTGCGGGGCTGAGTTTTACTAGTGATGGTAAAAATGACAACCAAGCTGTTACCAGGTACTTAGTGTCCACTAGGCAAAATTCACTGCTAGAAGAAAAGAAGCGTTGCTCAGAAAGAAGCTCATTCTTCCACTGGCATTTTCTCTGTAATAATAGATTGGGTTTTTTGTTAATACACAGTTTCTTCACAAAGTTTTTCTTCCTAACCTTGCCATTCCTCTCAAGCCAACATTAATGTTCTCCCTCTCTCTTCTCTCCCCTTCTCAGAGGAAAGATGACCGCCCGCCCTTTTCTGTTCTACTCTACCAGCTGAGTGAAATCTCTGAGCTTGATCTGTAATCGTGGTACCAGCCACTAAGTGAAGCTGAGAGTTCTGAGAGGGCAGATGGCTGGATTCTCCCACACAAAGCATTAACAGGAATCCTCTCACCATAGACACTTGCCATATGCCTGGGGAGAAGAAGAGGGCAGAGTCTGGTACTTCCAGACAAACAAGATATCCCCAGGTTTTCCAGAGTCCAGACAGACACAGGCTTTGGTTTGGCCAAGAATGTGGTTTGCAGCTTAAAAGCAGAACCAGCAATTGAGCACAATCCTGAACCACACAATCCAGCAAGTGTGTTTCTCCTGAAGATACAGCTTCAAAACTAAGAGATCTGATGTTGCTATTCCAGTTCTGTGAACTCTCAAATTAAGGTCTTCCTTGGGGAAAAATAACCCCGTCCTTGACTGAGGAGGAACATTTAGACATTTCCATGGCTCTCTAATTCACAGTGGGCTGGACCTGGAAGCTCTGAACAGGAATAAGCCTGGAACACAGGGGAACAGGTTGGATTCAGTGACTGCATTTCTGATGGTGGTATTTCAAGGTGGTGTAGTTCTCCCTTTCCATGATTTTCTCGGACACTGTAACACAACAGGACCTAGATTCTGGCACCTGGTAAGATGATGAGGTGTCTGTGTGTGCATGTGAGTGTGTAAAGAAGAAAGAGAAAAAGCAACATGTTGAAGAGTCTTGAAATTATCTCTAAACTGCATAGTATATTTTGAGGGAAAATGGGACTCTCTGATGCAAATGGAGACATTTTTGGAGGGGAGGAGTCAAAGCTGAAAGTTCCTATTAGTTTTTTCTTCAGTCTTTCTACATCAGAAATATGTGATCTCCATCCAATTTCTCTGAGTCCTGAGGACTGAGCAGTGCAGAGTGCTGTGTGTCTCCAGTGCAGGAAAAGACAGGCTCCCAGGACCTGATTACCTGTGAAAGGCATAGGAACCTACACCTGAAGCCGCGTGTTTGGAAGGAAGGAGCCAGAGAGCTCAGAAGCATAGCTATGAGGAGGAAACATGCAGAGTATGTACTCAGGGCACCAGTGATAATGAGAAGAGTTTTCCCCTACTTCAAAGAGTAACCGAATCATCACAAGTAAAGAGTTTCCATCTCTCCGGTGAATAAACCAGTGAATCCTCTGGGGACTCATCAAAGAAAAAGTCCTCTGTGAATGGGCTGCCTGGGTACTGGCTCCACGAGGAGTTCCACATTATGTGATGACAACAGCAGAATGTACAAACAATATCCACTTCCTGGTATTTCAGTGAAAATCTACTTTTTCACCGCAAGACAGACACTGAACGTAACTGACCTCAAAACCAAAAACATGGATGTTTGTTAGTGTCCTGCAGAATTTGTAAATAAGACTTTCTGCTTCGCATTAACAATAACTAGAGAAGGCAAGAGGGCTCACAGATGATATGTGCATATATGCAATATATTTTTGATGCTTCTCTGTTTGGGCAGGCGAGAACATGGGTAAACCTTATGTGACAGCAGTTTACAAAAACTCTGAGGTGCAAGCTTCTAGGAGTAATCTCTCCTGTCATTACAGAAGTCAGGTTCAAATATGTTTGCCAACAAAAATGGAACAAGGAAATAATGTAATCCCATGATCTCACATATCCTGTGTCAAACTATTTCTTCATAGAAGAAGGCTTAATTTTTTCATTATTTTTCAGACCCATGGTTTCTAGCTTAGCTTTCAGAAGCCAGAATATCTTTTTGGGTATACGAATATGGGCAAGGCATTAGTTCCTGCCTTATACATCTTTCCACTTTCCTTTGATTCCACATTATTTTCTTTGGTTTACTCCTACAAATATCATGCAGAATGACTTTCCCAGGCAGAGAGAATCCTAACGTTCAGACCGGAGGTTGTCAATCCTAAATGCAGGATCAGAGTGCTACCTTCAAACCAGGGCTGATGGTTGTCTGAACACATATGTGGAATATGAACATCTATAAGCAATTTTTTATTTTTTGTCTACAGTGAATTTGTGCTAAGTTTCTCTTCGTCCCTCTCATCTTTTAGTCTGAGTTAGCCTGTTGTCACGTCACGGTAATGGTAAATTTGCCATTTAGCCAGTGAAGTTTTCAGTAGCGCTAACCACGTTAAGCTGCACATCTACAGTTATATTTGAGGACAGTTGGCCATAATCCTGTTTCCTCCTCCCCTCAACTGCACTTAGACAACCCGTACAACCACAGGATACTCTGAAACGATTGTTCCCTGAGCGCAGACACTCTGTGGCAGGAGTATCTGCAGGCTTCAAAGTTAAGTTTCTGGCTTGCTGCCTCCTCCATCCTGGAAGGCACCAGGGGTCTTAAGGAGCTCCAGGAGGTTGCTATTAAGTAGCAGCAATATTGCTCCGCTAAGTCATGTTACTGAGTTTATATTTATATTTGGATAAGTGTAATATTTATTAGCTAGAGAGCGTTGCACAAAATAATATTGTGATGTTTTATGTTCAGTTTTCTTTTGCAGTATTTTGATGTACATGGTATGTATTTTTATGTATTTTTACAAACAGTAAAATAGCTGAGTCCCAACTGTGGCCTTCACTATATGTTGGCAAAAATGCAAAAGCCATCCTCATGCTGTTATAATCATACACCTTGCTCTTCCTCCAAATCCTCCCAAACAAGCTTCTTCTGGATTTCTGAAATATCTATGTTTTGATGGCTATGTTCTGGGGTTAGATCATGTGCTGAGTTTATTTGGGGTAGGAAGTAGGAAGCATTCAGGATCTCTGCAAATTGGGTAATTTACTGTATGGACACATATTTTTAACTCAACATCCATCGTGGTGGCTTTAAATTCTCTGAATCTTCATCAAATGGTGGGTAGTAATATTTGAGTGCTCGCAAAGGGCGTTTGCCCACGATTATTTACAGGGGATTTCATAAATCTCAAAAGAGCAGTGCCATACTGTGATAGCTGCATGATATTAATACACCGCAATATTAATACACTGTAACACAGTCTTCTCCCACCACAGCAGTTTCTATGGCAAGTTTAGGCCTGTGCCTTCACGCGGATTAACCAGGCATCTTCCCCACAAAGCAGCGGTGAGAACATCAGCTCTTTCCTGCCACAAAGTGAACTACCCTTCTCTGAATATCCTTTCCCTGTCTCTTTGGGAAGTATTTGCAGTGCTGAATGTTTAAACCGTTCTCCCTTTGCTGCTTTGACCCTCTTTGTTTGGCTCTTCTGCAGAAAGGTTGGAGTTGGTGCTTGTCCCTGCTTTAGCTTGCTGGTTCTCAGGGGCGGTGAGTGCACAGCTCTGCCTACGGCGCACATGTGGCAGGAGCTGAGGCCCAGAGCACTGTCCCAGCGTGTCCCTGACCCGCTGCTGCAATGGCTGAGCGCTGGCACAGCCCGGCTGGCATCCCAGCTGGGAAAGGCAGCCAAGCAGTAACCTCATCTAGAAAGAGCAGCTGATGCTTCTTTGTGGAGACCAGCAGCTGGACTGCTTCAACATTAGCCACAAAAAGCTTTCCTGAGCGTGCACTAGTCACCCCGGGGAAATGGAGGTTGTGGGTGCTTGTTCCAGTCGATAATTACCTTAAAATCAGGCCTGAAAAAATCTAGAATTTTCTGAAACATTTTTTAACATACGTGTTTAAATGTGATGTTTGGCTTTGTCCTCTGAATCCTGCACCCGTCAGCACGGCATGATTCAGGTGAATGGCTCTGCTAAATCTCACTTGGCAGCCACTTCAGATTTGGGTGTATTCTTCTGTTCAGCTCACCCCCACCACCATGTTATCTCTCCCTCCACACACACCCAGCTGATGCACACACTCCTGCCCCTTGCTGCCACTGTCCCCAGTCTGCAAGACGAATACAGAGAAGCTCATCCTATTATTCTATGATCTAAGACAACACAGAGCAGAATATTAAAATAATACCATAACATCCGTGGAATTCCCATCACCCTCAGCCTGGCTGATAATGCCAGCAGATTAAACTGTGCAAAAAAAAAATAAATAAAGTCCGCAGCCATTTTTACTGCCACAGTTTTCTGGAACTGACCTGTTTCACCCCTGGCCTCGGAGCAATATTAGCTGTTACATCTTTTGGATCTGCAGTAACAATGCTCACTACTGATTTCTTCTAACAAGCAATAAATAGTAAAAAAAGGAGTGATGGCTACAAAATGTTCCAGTTAAAGGTGAGATGGAAGAAATGCTATGCAGGGCAAGGAGAAGAATCTGTCCCCAGAGATGCTATCAATAGCTTTTTTTCAGGTGTGGTCCTGTTTATTTAGACAAAGATAGTTTCTAAGACTCTCCTGCTGATTTTGTAGTTTGCAGGCCCTGGTGCTTTCAGCCCATGGCATCTGTTCAACCTACAGCAGCAGTGCTACAGTCTAAACCCAGTGTCTAAGCTTCCCTGTGGAGCCAATGTACACCACGGGGAGCAAGCAGAGCCCCCCACACACAGCAGCATGGACAACAGAGCAGCAGTCTCCAAAGAATCAGGAGTGGTCACTCCATTCCAGGAAGGGCCAGATGGCCATGCATTTTTAGCATAGACTGATGATGCTCAGGAAAGTGACATTGCCAGGGTCACCAAGGGAATATACCTAGACCTATATCTAGACTTTCAAGTATTCTTGGGTATCTGCCAATGTCTTTCAAAAAACAGACAGACACCATCAGAAGGTGAGGGCTGCAAGACAATGAATGAAGGTCCTGTACAGGGTTTCTATCACTTCACCGTGAAGTGATGTTCCTCTGCAAGCTGTAAGAGGTCCAGTTTGGATTTCACAGTAGATCTGAAGAGCTGTATTGGAGCTTTAAAAAGAAGCATGAGCAGAAGGACTGGAAACTTGTCCCTGATGAAATACCAGATGCAAAAAGGAAGATCTTTTGGATACGGTGCTGACTAAGAAGAGGCTTGAAGTTCTGACCAAAGACAGTGCCTTTTTGTTTTGGTCCTTTGCACACTCAGTGAGCCAGGGCTTCATGTGTTCTATAAACAGGGCTTTCGTTAAAATGGTAGGTGAAAACTAATGATGGAACAGGTCCTCTGTAGGAAAGAGAGGCCGAATACCTGAGACCCAGTGGATGGGGAATCCCAGCCGGGTCCTGCCTTCTCAGGGACCCAGCTCACCCAGCGTCAGGCCCCGGGGGGTCCCCGGCCCTGTCCCCTCCGTGCACCGGGAGGGGGATGTCTGATGATTTCCCCTTCCCCGGGGGGACCCCGCCGGCGCCGCACCGCCGCCACCCCAACCTTTCCCCCGGGATGCAGCCCCCGGCCCCGCCGCGCATCCCCCACGGGGCCCGGGGGAGGAGCCGCCCGTACGGCTCCAGCCCCTTCCCGCGGCGGGGGCCGGGGCTCCCCCCGCCGCCGCTGCTGCCGCTGCCGCCGATCGTGCGGAGGGGCCGGCGGAGAGCCGCGGAAGTGCACTTGCTGCAGCCATTTCCTGCTCCCTTTGTGCGGACGGCGCGGAGCATCCCGCGGCTCGGAGAGGAGAGGAGCGGAGCGGAGCATCGCAGCCCGCCGAGCCCCAGGTGAGCGGGGA